>AWOL01S0022170.1:28768-56210 GCA_000715115.1 Nicotiana otophora | reverse complement strand
AGTTAGCCAAAGGTGAAGAATAACCCCTCTATGGTGTTGTGATATGAATAAGGATGATGTGGGAGCTACGTTAAGCTTGGGGTTCGAAATTTATATACTGTGTAAGGTATTTTTAACATCCATTTTATGGTTTTTAAGGTTAATTATATGTTGGTTGTGCTGTTGGAGTGAAAGATTACAAGATAGCACTTGAAAGGAGAAGAAATATTGTTATCTTTTGTTTGGTTGTTTTAAGGCTCTATATATATATATATAGAGCCTTAAAACAACCAAACAAAAGATAACAATATTTCTTCTCCTTTCAAGTGCTATCTTGTAATCTTTCACTCCAACAGCACAACCAACATATAATTAACCTTAAAACCCATAAAATGGATGTTAAAAATACCTTACACAGTATATAAATTTCGAACCCCAAGCTTAACGTAGCTCCCACATCATCCTTATTCATATCACAACACCATAGAGGGGTTATTCTTCACCTTTGGCTAACTTTGATGTTGGATTATGGTGTACTTTTTTGGAATTTGTTTGGAGCCTTTGGGTAACTGTTAAGGAGGGTTTGGAGAGTGTGAGGATGGAATAAGGTCTAAAATTAACAATTCTCATCCCAAAAACGAGATAAGAATATGTGAAGGTCAGCCACCGACCAAGTGGGTCCCATTGGGGTTGCCTGCGCAGTCTCGCAAAAACGCGAATATCTCTCTATACCGATGTCGTATTGACGAATGGTTTAATGCGTACTAGACTCATAGATCTTTAATTTGGTAGGTGGCTAATCTCGTAATTCCAAGTATATTGGGAGAAATGCTCAGCTACATTTGACCTAATCTTCAGCACATTTATAAATGTAACTTGTGATGACATTTGCCAACTTTTGTTCCACAACTCGCTTGACTTCAAAACGTAATACACGACTATCCTACGGCTAGAATAACTCATAACATAACCTCCTTATCATGTTAAGAACCCTAGTATCACCCCAAAAGTACATGTAATAACATTCGCAACTTGTCGACATTCGAGGAAACTTATTTTCTTCAATTTGTCTAGTTTCTAAACCTTTCAACCCTCTTGGTACTTGTTATTCATGATCTTAAAGATTTGTAATCTTCAAGGTAACATGATTAACTTACTTTATGTACTATCAAAGACGATCTCATTTCTGAGCTTTTAATTGACTTACGACCTACTCTCACGTACGAAAACATAGGGTGTAACATCATTCCCCCCCTTTGGAACATTTGTCCTCGAATGTTAACTAATGTGCTTATCAGTCTCATAACTTATAGCTCGTATGAATACTTTAATATTGTCCTTGCCATCTAGGCAACTGTTCTATGTACAAATCCAAAGGCCAGGGCATTCCCCCCCTTTAGGCCTCTTTCTTACACCACGACTTGTGATCAGAATTCTCCCAATCTCGTAACTGTTGCTATCATCTGTCATGCAGCCTATACGACTCTGTCCTTGTAGGTATTCCTATGCGACTCTTCTCTCTTTTTTCCTCAAGCATTTAGCCAATCTCTAGGCCTCACTTTTTGAACATATACAGAACTACGACAAGTTGTCCCTCTGGGAATCTATAGATGTACTAAAGTTATTCGCTCGGTACTTTGTCGAACTTACTACTATTTTTATATCTTGTTAAATAGCCTCGTTTATCTATGCTTATGGATTTACTACAACTAGGTAGGTCATATTATACCATAAGTCTTACTTTTGTTTATTATTACCGAGGTCTGTTGCCCAACTCCAGGTTACGCTCTCTCTGCTTATCCTATATGTATAAATTTAAGTCCTTTAATGCTTCCTCATTACTGTTCATCTTAATAATGACGGCCTAAATCCCATCTCATACTTTGTAACTTTTATCCATCCATTATTGATTCACCTTAATGTTGAAGTAATTTGCCTGATCCACCTAGGGACGATACTATACTTTAATAACCGTATTTCATAGCATCCCAATGTGATTCATCTTATGGGGGTATTCTAATCCCGTGCAATTCATGAAATCCTTTTCTTAAAATCATTACTCAATCAAAGGCCTAACCGTCATCCTCTTATCTATCACCATTACACCCTTATTCTACTACCAGAGCAGCAGTTCATCTCTTCTAATTGCTCCTAGTCTTAGACTCCTCTAAGTTCATTCAGGCTGTACCGAGCTTTCTATAACTTACGAAAACCATCAGCTCACTTGTTTGGATGGGTTTAATCCCGAGGACTGACCTATTCTCGTCACCTTCTCACTCACCTTTTCTTATCCTTACTCCTATCTACCTAAAACCTTGTCGCTCTACGATACTTTATCTTGCGACCTGCACATATCTATTTATATTACTCGTAACCTTCCTTTAACTTGTTACCACCATAGATTTCCTTTCATGCCTTCTCAGTTGTCTTTAAATATAAGCAGTTACTTTTCCTGGTCGTTCTTCCACTTATTGCATGAATACTTGGCTTATCTTATTTCCCACGAATACTGGAATTTCTTGTAACTCATATGCTCTCAAATATCACCTTTGATTTTTTTTCCATTCATTAGCCACGATAGCTGCCACTTTCTTATGGAGTGTATACAATATTGTAGTGAGACTATTGTTACAAGACCATTTCTTCTTCAAGTTACTCTTCTAAGATTGAAGCCTTCTTCCTTATTTTCTCAGCTAGTCTTTCGTTGTAGTACTTAGGGGAGACCCTTTGACTCTTATAAAGTTGTGAGCTTATTATATCGTATACCCGACAAACTTTTTTGATGTTCTTCCTCGCATATAATTATCCTTAGTTACTTACCTCCACGCTTAGTGTCACTCTCTTTTATTTCTGTAACACTCATACGGTACCTTTAACTACCCAAACTCCTACCTGAATATTTCTCAAGGATTACAATGCCATATCTGCGAAACTGAATTCGTTATGTTGGGATTCACTATGTTTATCTTGCACGATCTACTGATTTATCTATATCCTCTTGTCTAGCCATAACTAGGCTTCCTGAATCAACTACAGACTACTTGTTGGTCCATTCTCATATCTATATTCTGCGTAACCCCTCTTGGGTTTGTTTTTGTCTCATCTTACCTCTCGCATTGGCTCTTTATGTATCAAGTGTCCATTTGCATTTATTTACCAATTAACATCCTTGTCGGGAATCCTTACTGTGTCTTATCGGCATCATGATTGCATATAGTTCAGTAGTCGTGACATATCTATAGGATCTGAGTAAATGCAATCTCATTCCTTTTTCCTTTATACTGTATTCTTCCTTTACCATTATATATTTACCTGAACCACTTAACTCTGGCTTAATACCAGATCACACCATCTTCCTCCCTTTAGGGGAGTACTAACATTTAATGCTATGAAGATTTACCTATAAATGTTTTACCTCTTCATCTTTAGCGTCTTTTCGCATCTTCACTGAGTCTTCTTGCCTTACGGTAACCCTTCTGTATCAAGGATAATTGAATTTCTTATGCATGAAGGTGATACCTAGTGTAACTGGCACACTTAGTCCCTTAAGCTTAACTCTGCTCACAGCTCTTGCTTTAGGGAAGCGTCTTCCTGAATGACCTTAAAATGTTATTTCTTTGTTGTCCATTCTATTATTGTCGGAACACGATCTCTGAAATTCTCACGATGTTGACTATTATCAAATCTTCTGGTCCCTAATTTGTGTTCGGTCTATCTTGTTTACTAGCCCATACTGATTTCTATTACTCTGGGGGTCTAACTTTTCCTTCTGGTAATTGCGTTGGAGTCACCAACTTATTTCTCAAAATGAGGGTATGACATTATGGCTTATATGGTTTTATTGTCTCAAGATATGTCACCTATTGTCTTTTCCTTCACTTGACTATAGATTCTGCATTCTGTCATATTTTGATTTACCGTTATTACCCATTTATCACATCTTGCTCATAATGCTTCATTTACTCTCTTCTTATTCTCCTGCTAATATTTCTGTCTATATGCTTATTTTAAAACTTCAAGAAAATATTCTTTTGTTTTTAGCTCCCCTTGCTCCATCCACTAGCTCATCGGGTCACCGAAAATTCTCTCTTTACTAGGGACGAGAGTCATACTATGGTAAATAGTTATTCCTTCTAGAATTCCACTACCTATCTTTTGAAATTTCTGAACATTTTAGTATTTATATCTGACTGTATTATTCTAGAGTACACCACCTGGGTGTCTCACAAGGAGATCTATTACCACGTTCGCACTATCCTTCAGAAATGTTAGCTAACGATAACAGTCCATTCACCATTTTGGGTTACTCTAACCCCAGCTGGATCCCTATATCCCATTCTTTCCTTAAACTATATTTGTTAGCTCCCATAGGTCATAACTGATATGGGTGTGTCCAATTGTATATATCTTTGTTACTGTTGAAAGTAACTCAGAATACTTATATTTCTCTGCCTTAATTGTAAATACTAATAATCTTCACTAACTGGGTACCTCGTACCCTTCTTCACCTTGCTTTCTTTACTTGTTGAAACTTGTATCTAGTTTCTTATTCTCTTATTGCTTTTTAACATATCGGTGGATAGATATACATGCCATAGGGCCCCTTATCAAGAAGCTTACACGTCTTAGTACACACATAATCTGCTGAAGACATCACATTTACTCAATATAAGCATGATGCGAAATCGAGTTCCTCTGACTCAACTCTTCCACAACCATATTCAATCTCTTATCAACTATCTTTCTGGATATAGGTATTGTTGTATTACAAATAAAATAGAATTTAGGAGTTTGAACTCTTACAACTGAGCTCTACCACACGATCTAGAGTAAGAAGAAAGAGTGACAGTCCTAACTATAGCCTCCTATTTATAAGTGTGGTGCACAACACACCCATAAACAAGAATCTACTAGACAAGGCTTGTAGACTCCTTATGATAGAACTGCTCTGAACCAAGTTTGTCACGACCCAAACCGAAGGGTCGCGACAGGCACCCGGTGCCTAACTCAACCGAGTACCAATGTAACGTATCTTTCTTATCATTCTATCATGGGTAAATGAACCGGAAAGACCGTTATGAGATAACCAGAATAAAACATAAGAGAACACTTGACATAGGATGATCCAACATGGAATACAAACATACACATGTGACATATGGGCCTATAAGACCAAGATGATCACTTGTACACTCAAAACATAGGCCGGCAATGCTATACAGTCTTTCATATGCATGACATTTGTCTACAAGCCTCTAAGAGTACATAAATATCATAAAAGTCGAGACAGGGCCCCACCATACCAATCAATATATGTCCAAAACATACTGATCAAATAGGCAACTCCGGAGCGAGTGGAGTGCACCAACACCTTCCGCTGAGCTGATAGCCTACTAATAGTACTATCAACCTATCTATTGGGACCTGCGGGAATGAAACGCAACATCCCCAGGCAAAAAGGTCGTTAGTACAAATAAAGTACCGAGTATGTAAGGCATAAAAAGCAGTATATAAAAGACATAAAATAAACATGGAGTAAAGGACTCAACCTGTAAGTCTGAATAGCTCTGTGAATCATGAAACATTTATAATGTCATGAATATGCACATAAATGTCATATGATGCATAGGTATATGCGTACATAACATCATCAAGCCTCTAAAGGCATCCCATCATTATCATCTCAGCCTCTGTGGGCGAAACCATCAATATATATCAGTTGATCAGGTGGTGGTGCATATATAACGATGTAACATTTTTCCATACCCCATATACATATATTATACGTGTATATAATTCCATTTGGTCATGGGTCAATATACATGTAAAAATGAATGCAAAACATAATGAAGTAAGTCAATAAGATCTCTCGGAATGTCATAAGATCACTATGCCTTCGATTAAACTTTATCAACTTACGTATTTTCTAAGACCCATGAACAGACGATATAATAATAGGACACATGGGGAATCAAGAACATAGGCACACCTAGTACTTCTATGAATAGAGTCATTTATGAAAGTTACGCATTTTTTCATTTTGTTTGTATCATATGGATCATGACAAAAGGAAAGAAGGGATAGCCTTAACATACCTTGACCCCGTTGAGACCTTAATACCTTCCAATAAACTCTTCGAACAACTAAACTCAATCTACCATAGCATAAGGAGATTGAAAATCAGTGCTAAGTAAAGACAAAGTCCGTAACCTAAGCTAGTAGCTCATTTATATAAATTCGGCAGAATCTCCCCCGTAACAAGGGACTCCTCTAATACCATATACCAACAACAACAACCAAAGCAATCCAGAAACATATAAGTATCAATAACAAGACATCATATAACAACAAGTCACAACTACTTCATGACGAGCGGCAAGCTGCGAATGGAACCCATATACTCCATATAACCCCTTATAGACTTCTTACTTTAACTTAACAATATCATTGACATGATAATAAATTAATTCATCAATGATTCCATCCTTATACCATATATGTATAATAAAAAAAAAACAATCCACAACTCCAACTATCCTCAATTAGCAACTTTATTCACTAGTTCATGTCTAGTCCATCCATTTAACTTAATCAACATCAAGATAACCTTAAGCACATTCAAGAACACAATATGCTTACCCCATATAGTAGTGTCAAGTCTAAATACAAGTTATATTTAGATTACAACAGCCCTCAATAGCAATACAACACCATAGAAGCGACTTAAGCTAATATTCACTTCCAATCTCAAGTTTCATATGTTTCTTTCATCAATTCGCTTTATAAATATATAGACATGCATAACAACATAAACCATATCATAATAAAGTTATTTTATCCAATTTCCATATATATATATATAGCCTTAAAACAACTCAACAGAAGATAACAACATCTCTTCCCCTTTCAAGTGCTATCTAGTAATCTTTTACTCCAACAGTACAACCAACATATAATTAAACTTAAAAACCATCAAAAGGATGTTAAAAATACCTTAGGAAGTAGATAAATATCTAACCCCAAGCTTAACTTAGCTCACCATCATCCTTATTCACATCACAATACCATAGAGGGGTTATTCTTCATCTTTGGCTAACTTTGATGTTGGATTATGGTGTACTTTTTTGGAGTTTGGAGCTTTGGGGAACTATTTGGGAGGGTTTGGAGAGTGTGAGGATAGAATTAGGTCTAAAATAAACAATTCTCATCCCAAAAACGAGATAAGAATAGGTGAAGGTAGGCCACCGACCAAGTAGGTCCCATTGGGGTTGCATGCGCAGTCTCGCAAAAATACGAATATCTCTCTATACCGATGTCGTATTAACGAACGGCTTAATACGTACTAGACTTATAGATCTTAAATTTGGTAGGTGGATAATCCCGTAATTTCAAGTATATTGGGAGAAATGCTTAGCTACATTTGACCTAATCTTCAGCACATTTATGAATGTAACTTGTGATGACATTTGACATCTTTTATTCTACAACTCGCTTGACTTCACAATGTAATACAAGACTATTATACGATTTGAATAACTTATAACATAACCTCCTTATCATGTTAAGAAACCTAGTATCACCCCAAAAGTACATGTTATAATATTCCCAACTTATCGACATTTGAGGAAACTTATTTTCTTCAATTTGTTTAGCTTCTAAGCCTTTCAACCCTCTTGGTACTTGTTATTCATGATCTTAAAGATTTGTAACCTTCAAGGTAACATGATTAACTTACTTTATGTACTGTCAAAGACGATCTCATTTATGAGCTTTCAATTGACTTATGACGTACTCTCACGTACGAAAACATCGGGTGTAACAATTTGTTTAGGGTTTGACAGTTGATTGTATGTGTCATGGATAAGGTCATTGTGGATCTTTGAAAGGCTATTTACCTATTTTAGGGTCTTTGAAATCGGTTTAGAGATCCATTTGTAGGCCTAATGTAGATGACTATTCTACACCAGAACGGATATGTTTATTTAGCATAACATTTGTCTATGGATAGTCTTCGGGAATTGAGGTTGTCATTCATATCATCATCAATTTCCTGTATTATCTTTTATACTATGTGGGCTGTGAGGCGACTTGATTATTCACCCGCGTGTTGTGGTCCTGTGTAGACTTGTGGTGTTATATGGGTGTTATACTATGTGGGCTTGTCAGTCGAGCAACTTGTACTGGTGAGACGAGATTATTGGACCTGGAATCAGTGCAATCGAATTTGTATAATGTATGTTTGGAGGGGGAATGTCGCTAATCAGTTCAAAATGCAGCGATGGTTCTTGTTGAGCGGAGGAACTCCATGAAATATTGGATTGACGGGTGGTTATGAGTTTTTGCATATCTCTTTTATCGTTCAAGTATTGCAAGGGTTGGCACATGGATTTTATGTGCTCGGAGGTATATTACCGATACCGGGTTCAAAAATTTACAGCTATTGTGGTTGGATGATATTACTATCGACATATGAGCGATATGGTACATGGTGTAGTTATGAATTGGGTGTATATGTATGTTTTGGTACAGCTTGTGGAGATTGATGCAGTGTATGTATGCAAGAATCAGACCTTACAGGGAATTTTGGATGTTAGAATTTGGTTATAAGGCTTGTGGACTAAGGTAGCAGGAGGGATCTTCAGCATGGGTTGAGCTAATGCGCCCATATGGATTGAGGTGGCAGAAGTATGTGCACGGGGAGTTATGCAGTGATTTAGCAGCTTGGGAACGACCCATTGGCACGTTCGAGCTCTAGCATGTCGTTCAGCGGTTTGAGGCCTTGAGTAGCTTCACTATATGATTTATGACTTGCACGTGTAGTCGGTTTTGATTTTCGGAAAGTTCAGAGTTGATTTAGAAGAATAATTGTCAATTTGGAAGCTTTAAGTTAGAAGAGTTGACCAAGGTTTTCCTTTTGAGTAATGAGCCTCGGAATTGGTATTTGAAGGTTCCTATATGTTCGTAAGGTGATTTCGTACTAGGGTGTATGTTCGGGTTGAGTATCGGGTGGTCCGGGAGCGATTTGGCGTTTATTGTCGAAAGTTTGTATTTTGAAGGTTTTTAAATTTACTAAGTTGACTTGGAGTGGACTTCGGTGTTATCGGACTTCGGATTGTATTTGGGGACCTTGGATAGGTTCATTTAGTTGATTGGGACTTGGGTGTGAAGTTTGGTCGTGATCCGGAATATTTAAGAGTGATTCGGACACTTAAGTTGCATACTAGTTAAGTTGAAGAAACTGAGTTAACCACGGTCAAATAGTGGACTTAACAAGCTTTCATTTAAAAGTTTCAACAGGTTTGTATGATTATTTTGGACTTGTCCTCAAGTTTTGGCTAGATTCCAATGACTCTCAGTTGGGTTTGGATTGTGTCGCGCTCTTATTTGATGTTTCGGCGTCGTTTCTTTTGGCATAAAGGGTATCACATCGAGAAAATAGACTTTGATTTATGATTTGATTAAACCATTATATTTTTATCGTAATTACGAAACCATAGCAGCAAGAATCGTCTAATTTCGAGGCCGTATGAGAGAGTTATAGCCATTTATATGTGGGGAAAGAATGTTGGTTTTCGGTGCGCACTTTTGTTCTTCGCGAACGTGAGGGAGGTCCCGCGAATGCGAAGAAGGAATTCTAGGTTGACCGGTCAACGCAAAAAATTGCTTTTCGCGAATGCAATGGTGTCCCGCGAAGGCGATGAACAAAAATTACCTGGGCAGTATTTTAAATTAGCAAATCGAGCATTTTAGTATTTTGAGCATATCTTGAGTTCTAAAGCTCTGTTTGAGATGATTTTTGCGGCGTTGTTCACGTCTCAACAAGGGGATAAATATATAACCTTTATTCTGATTTTTTTCTCCATTATTATTTCCGTTGGGTATCATTTTTATCCGTATTTGGATTGTAGAAATTGAGGTTTTGAGCCCCAAAGTTGAGAAATGGTAAATCCTTGATTTGAGGGTCAATTCACAGACAAAATTGGATGATTTTTCGGATATAGACTACATAAATTATGGGTAATATTTATTTATGATAATTTTAAAAAACTGTGCGCGCGAGCCAGGGGTTGACTTTTCGTACGGAGGTGGAAATTTTTTTCTAATTGTTAAATTGCGAGTCTTTGAGTATATTTTGATTGGTTTGCACGTTCTTTGACTAGTTTTGGATCGTTTGACATTGGTTTGAGGAGTTAAAGAGGCATTGGAGCCGGTTATCGGATTTTGGAGCGAGGTAAGTCTCCTGCCTAACATTGTAAGAGGGAATTTAACTCGTAGGTGCTATATTTATTATGTGATACATGTTATGGGAGCTACGCACGTATGAGGTGACGTGTGTCCGTGCGTATGCTATATTCTTGATCATGTCCTGGTAGACTTAGACTCACACCATGTTTTAACTGTACTTGAGTTTTTCTTGCCTGTATAAATGCCTTAATTTACATTTTAGCCCGAGACTAGACTTGCCTAGAGTATTGGAATTTCTATTTTAGATACTTTACGAGCTACTTGAGTAGTCGTGGAAATTATACTTTCTTTTACGAATTTCTTCCGCGTCGTGCGTATTCGCCCGAAAGTTTTCTTGAATTTCATAACTCACACGTATATTGTTAATGGGTTTAGTGACTCATTAAAGTTTCATATTTTTATGGGATCAGGATGAATGCCTTAGCAGTACTCTTATGGGATCGGGTCGTTCGCCTCGGCAATATTATGTAACACACTCTTATGGGATCGGGTCGTTCACCTCGGCAGTACCATGTAACATATTCTTAGGGTCATTCGCCTCAATAGTACCATGCATATTCTTATGGGATTGGGTCGTTCGCCTCAACAGTATCATGTAACATATTCTTATGGGATCGAACCTTACACCATGACAGGATATTGTACCATCACTCTTATGGATTCGGTCATTCTATCACAACCCAAAAATCCCACCTTAAGGATCGTGATGGAACCTTATCTCTAAAACTAGGTAAGTCGATTACTTATCAAAGTTAATCAATAAAGACATGATGTACGGAACAGAGTTAAACATAAATGCATAAATAAAGGTGATACAAGCCAACACGGTGGTAATCACAGTATATCCTAGAACTAGGTAGTACAGAGTCACGAACTCTAACTGAATACATAGAAAACATCTCCAAGATACAATACTGTTCGGATACAGGATTGATAGTATAAATGTAAGGAAAGGACTCCAAGGGACTGCGACGATCAAGCAGCTTTACCTTGAATCCTCACGATCATGAAGCTCTCTCTGATGAAATCTGCTATCTCCAACACCTGGTTCTGTACAAAAATGTGTAAAAGTGTAGTATAAGTACATCACGGTCAGTACCTAGTAAGTATCAAGACTAACCTCGGTGGATTAGTGACGAGATTCAATTCAAGACACTCACTAGTCAAATAACATGTGTATAATTTCAAGAACCGGAGAAAAGGAATAATAACAAAAGCAATATCTGTAACATCGTCAATTTAAGTGATAACCATTTAGAACAAATAAAGGTCTCATTCCGACAATAAGTCATAAAGTATAATCACACACTCACGGCACCTCGTGCCCATAATATCAATCTTCCTCGTATAGCAAAGACCTCGTGGCAATTACCAATAGCACGTTCAAGAGAAATTTATCAAGAATCAAATAAAGGAATACATGATAACAACTTCCTTTTATTTCAATTTGTTATGCTACTAACAACTCAACAGAATATGAGATAATAACTCCGTATAGGTAAATCCATCCCGACAGCCAAATCATCAAGTAATAACAAAGACACAGAGTAGCACATTGAAAATAATGCAACAAATCATGTAAAACGCATGGTAAACATACAAGGAAGTCATTAGCATAAACAAGAGTACCCCTTTTTCAACAATAACATGCCTTCGGGCCATCACATATCATCCCCGCATATTCACCCTTATCTCACCGCGTTAGCAATATCATAATATCCACCCGTATCGCTCCGGCTAGACAATATATCAATAGCCACCCGTATCGCTTCATCTTCATAATAACACAATAACCACTCGTATTGCTCCGCCCAAACAATATATCAATAGACACACGTATCGCTCCGCTCTGACAATAATACAATAGCCATATGTATTACTCCGCCCAGACAGTAACATAATAGCCACCTATATCACTCCGCACAGACTATATATAAATAGCTACCTGTATCGCTTCGAACAATCAACAACAGTGAAGTACCACCCTTATGCTCCGCACAACAACAATCAATCCACACAACATGTCCATATATGCCATAATATTACAAGATAGTAACATTAGAGATTTATCACGATATAAGCTCACAACTTATCAATAAAGTACATAAGAACATGTCAATAATATAGAAATGCGGAGGGATGTTCAACAAATAAGGCATTAATATGAATAAGTCAAATGTAGCGATCATGATTAAGGAATACCAAAGTAGTGTACGTATGTCTTATATAAGTTACCTTAACAAATTAAGGCATATCAATAGCCTATGGTCCAATCTGGTCATAAAACCACACATAGCACATGCGTACACGCTCGTCACCTCATGTACGCATTGATTTTCACATAACATGGATAAGAAATCAAGGCTACATCCTAAAGGGTTTTCCCCCACACAAGGTTAGGCAAGATACTTACCTCAAACAAGCCAAATCAGTACTCTGAAAATCCCCTTCCGCATGAATCAACCTCCAGACAGCTCGAATCTAACCAAAACAACTTAATAATATCAGTAAAAGCCATTGGAAACAAGCAAAAACAATAAAACTACGATCTTGGTTCAATTATGCAAATTCAACCCAAAAATTCAACCCTAGGCTCGCATTCTGGAACCTGAACAAACTCATAAATTCTAAACACTCATTCAATTACGAATTCAACCATACCAATTTCATTTAATTCCAACTTCAAATTGACTTTCAAATCATCAAATCTCACTTTCCAAAATCATAGTAAAAAATCCCCAAATTCTACCTTATATTCACATAAATTAAATGAAATAATTCATGGGTAATCATTATCTATCATAACAATTGATTAAACTGCGCTTACCTCTTCAATTGTAGTGAAAAGCCTCCCAAAACTCGCCTCCAACCGAGCTCCACAACTTCAAATAATGAAAAATGACCAAGCCCTTCAAAATATAAAGTATGCCAGTGATTCCATATCTACGGTCACTTGGCCGCTTCTGCGGTTCCGCATTTGTGGTCACAAGCTCACATCTACGAGTTCCCCTAGTCGGTGCTGTACCACTTTCATAGCATGAATTCTCCATTCTCTTCTTGGAGAAGTTTGTGCCACAGACCCGTAGGGAGAAGTTGCATAGGCAGTTCGAGCAGCTACGCCAGGAGGGCATGTATGTGACCCAATATGAGATAAGGTTTTCAGAGTTGGTTCGCCACGTAGTTTGGTTGGTTCCCACTGAGAGGGAGAGAATTTGGAGGTTCATTGATCACTTCACCTATCAGTTGCATTTTTTTATGACTCGGGAGAGTGTATCAGGTGCTAGGTTCGACGAGCTGGTTCATATTTCTAGGCGGCTAGAGTTGGTTCGTAGTCAGGAGCATGAGGAGAGGGAGGCCAAGAGGCCTCGTGGTTCAGGCGGTTTCAGCGATGTTCCCTCTAGGGGTCAATTCTACCACAGCAGGGGTCGTCCTTATAGACCCGCTCAAATGGCTCATCCAATCCATCGTGGCGCATCAGCTAGCCATGGTTCATTCAGTGCTCGACTGGGTCAGTTATCTCTCAGTACACTCCCATCTCAGAGTTCATCTGGTGCTCCTTCAGTTTAGGGTTCATCTGCACCAGGTTCATCTGGTAGTTATTCTGGTTCTCGGGGTCCGCTTCAGTACTTGCCGCTATTTTTTGAGAGGTGTTGTTTTGAGTGTGGAGAGTTGGGCCATGTGAAGAGAAATTGTCCCCGCCTTTCGGGAGGTCCAGTTCAGCAGAGGAGTCGGGCTGCGAGTTCCACACCAGTTACTTCACCACCCGCCTAGCCAGCTCGGGGTGGGGCTCAGGCAGCTAGGGGTTGCCCTATAGGGGGACGACGATCAGGTGGCGGTCAGGCTCGATTCTATGCTATTCCAGCCAGGCCAGAGGCCGTTACATCAGATATAGTAATCACAGGTATTGTCTCGATATTCCACAAGGATGCTTCTATATTATTTGACTCTGGTTCCACTTATTCGTATGTATCGGCATATTTTACTCGTTATTTGGATATGCCCCGTAAGTCTAATACTATTATTGTGGACCGTGTATATTGGTCGTGTGTAGTGACTATTGGGGGATTGGAGACTAGAGTTGATCTCTTATTGCTTATTATGGTCGATTTCGACGTAATTTTGGGTATGGATTAGTTGTCTCCATGTCATGTTATTCTGGATTTTCATGCTAAGACCGTGACATTGGCGATGCCGGGGTTGCCAAGGGTCGAGTGGAGAGGTTCTCTATATTATGTTCCCAACAGGGTAATTTCTTATTTGAAGGCCCAACGGATGGTTGGGAAGGGGTGTCTGTCATATGTTTCCTTTATGAGGGATGTTGGTGTTGATACCCCTACTATTGATTCTGTTCCGGTGGTGCGAAACTTTCCGGATATGTTTCCTGTAGACCTGTCGGGCATGCCACTCGACAGGGATATTGACTTTGGTATTGACTTGGTGTCGGGCACTCAGCCCATTTCTATTCCTCTGTATCGTATGGCACCAGCTAAGTTGAAGGAATTGAAAGAGCAGCTTCAGGAGCTTCTTTATAAGGGGTTTATTAGTCCTAGTGTGTCGCCTTGGGGTGCAACGGTTCTATTTGTGAAGAAGAAGAAGAAGAAGAAGAATGGTACTATGCGGATGTGCATTGACTATAGGTAGTTGAACAAAGTTACAATCAAGAACAAGTATCTTCTGTCGCGCATTGATGATCTATTTGACCAGCTTCAGGGAACGAGGGTGTTCTCTAAGATTGATTTCAGGTCTGGGTATCACCAATTAAAGATTCGGGACTCGGATATTCTGAAGACAGCATTTAGGACCCGCTATGGTCACTATGAGTTCCTTGTGATGTCTTTCAGGCTGACCAATGCCCCAGCAACATTCATGCATCTGATGAACAGTGTATTTCAGCAATATCTCAATTCGTTTGTCATAGTATTCATTGATGATATCCTGGTGTACTCATGTAGCCAGGAGGAGCATGCCCAGCATTTGAGGATTGTACTACAGCGGCTGAGGGAGGAGAAGCTTTATGCCAAGTTCTCCAAGTGTGAGTTTTAACTTAGCTCAGTGCTATTCTTGGGGCACATGGTTCCCAGTGAGAAGATTAAGGTGGATCCAAAAAAGATAGAGACGGTTCAAAGTTGGCCCAGACCTTCGTCAGCTACTGAGATTCGGAGTTTCCTTGGCTTGACCGAATATTATCAATACTTCGTAGAGGGTTTCTTATCTATTCCAGTACCTTTGACCAAATTGAACCGGAAGGGTGCTCCATTCAGGCGGTCGGATGAGTGTGAGGAGATCTTTCAGAAGCTCAAGACTGCCTTAAGCAAAGCTCAAGTTCTAGTTTTGCCTTTAGCTTCTGGCTCTTATACACTGTATTGTGATACTTCTTGGATTGGTATTGGGTGTGTCTTGATGGAGGAGGGTAGAGTGACTACTTATGCTCCACGCCCGTTGAAGCCCCATGAGAAAAACTACCATGTTCATGAATTGGAGTTGGCAGCCATCATTCATGCATTGAGGATTTGGAGACATTATCTCTACGGTGTGTCTTGCGAGGTATTTACGGATCACCGAAGTCTCCAGCACTTGTTCAAATAGAAGGATTTAAATTTGAGGCATCGGAGATGGTTGGAGCTGCCAAAGGACTATGATATTACCATTCTGTATCATCTCGGGAAGGCCAATGTGGTGGTTGATTTCTTGAGTAGAAAGGCGGTAAGTATGGGTAGCATTGCATTTATTCCTGTTAGTGAGGCATCGCTTGTAGTTGATGTTCAAGCCTTGGCTAACTAGTTCGCGAGATTAGATATTTTGGAGCCCAGACGGGTTCTAGCTTGTGTGGTTTCTCGATCTTCCTTATATGATCGCATCAGAGAGCGCTAGTATGATGATCCCCATTTGCTTGTCCTTAAGGACACGGTTCAACATAGTAATGCTAAGGAGGTTACTATTAGGGATGACGGGGTATTGAGGATGCAGGGTAGGATTTATGTGCCTAATGTAGATGGGCTACGTGAGTTGATTCTTGAGAAGGCCCACAGTTCGCGATATTCCATTTATCCGGGAGCCACGGAGATGTATCAGGAATTGAGGCAGCACTATTGGTGAAGAAGGATATAGTGGGGTTTGTAACTCGGTGCCTAAATTGTCAGTAGGTAAAGTACGAGCACCAGAAACTGGGCGGATTGCTTTAGAGGCTTGAGATTCCGGAGTGGAAATGGGAGTGTATCACCATGGATTTTGTAGTTGGGCTCCCACAGACTTTGAGGAAGTTTGATGCTAGTTGGGTGATTGTGGATCGGTTGACCAAGTCCGCACATTTCATTCTAGTTGGTACTACTTATTCTTCGAAGCGGTTGGCGGAGATCTACATCCGCGAGATTGTTCGCCTGCATGGTGTGTCGGTGTACATCATTTCAGATTGGGGCACGTAATTTACATCGCATTTTGGATAGCAGTGCAGCGAGAGCTAGGCACCCAGGTTAGAGCTGATTACAACATTCCACCCTCAAACGGTTGGACGGTCCGAGCGCACTATTTAGATATTGGAGGATATGCTACATGTTTGTGTCATAGATTTCGGGGGTTCTTGGGATCAAGTTATGCCGCTCGGAAAGTTTGCCTACAACAATAGCTACCAATCGAGCATTTAAATGGCTCCGTATGAGGCTTTGTATGGGAGACGGTGCCGGTCTCTGGTGGGATGGTTTGAGCCCGGTGAGGCTAGGTTGTTGGGTACTGACTTAGTTTAGGATGCTTTGGATAAGGTTAAGTTAATTCAGGATCGGCTTCGCGTGGCGTAGTCTAGGCAGAAGATCTACGCTGATTAGAAGGCTCGTGATGTTGCTTACATGGTTGGGGAGTAGGTACTACTCAGAGTTTCACCCATGAAGGGTATTATAAGGTTCGGGAAGAATGGAAAGTTGAGACCTCGGTACATTGGTTCGTTTGAGGTGCTTCAGAGGATTGGAGGGGTGGCATACAAGCTTGTGTTGCCGCCTAGTCTGTCGAGTATTCATCCAGTGTTTCATGTTTCTATGCTTCGAAAGTATGTCGACGATCCGTCTCATGTTTTGGACTTCAGCACTGTTCAGTTGGATGGCGATTTGACTTATGATTTGGAGCCAGTGGCGATTTTGGATCGCCAAGTTCCAAAGTTGAGGTCAAAGAACATAGCTTCAGTGAAAGTGCAGTGGAGAGGTCTGCCAGTCAAGGAGGCTACTTGGGAGACCGAGCAGGAGATGCGGAGCAGATATACATGCCTATTTGAGACTCCAGGTATGTTTCTAGACTCGTTCGAGGATGAATGTTTGTTTAAGAGGGGGAGGATGTAACGACCCGACCGGTTATTTTGAGTGTTGTAGCCTTATTCCCCCATTTACTTCTTACTTTATGCTCAATTTTTGTTATATGACATACTGGTGTAGTTGGTTCGGTTCTGGAGAAGTTCCGAAATGGGTTGAGGCACTTAGTCTCAAGGTTGGAAGTTTAAGTTGAAAAGGTTGACCGGACGTTGACTTATATGTAAATGGCTCTGGAATAGAGTTTTGATGGTTCCGATAGCTCCGTTGGATGATTTTGGACTTAAGAGTATGTCCGGATAGTAAATTGGAGTTCCGTAGTTGATTTATCCTTGAAATGGCAAAAGTTGGAAAATTAGAAGTTTTGAAAATTGAGAAGTTTGACCGAGAGCTGACTTTGTGGCTACCAGGCTCGGATTTTGGTTCCGGAAGTTGGAATAGGTACGTTGTGTCATTTATTACTTGTGTGCAAAACTTGAGGTCAATCAGACTTGATTTTATAGGTTTCGGCATCGAATGTGGAAGTTAGGAATTCATAAGTTCATTAGGCTTGAATTGGGGTGCGATCATGTTTTATATGTTGTTTGATATGATTTGAGGCCTCGACTAAGTTCGTATAATATTTTAGTACTTATTGGTATGTTTGGTTGGGGTCCCGAGGGCTTCGGGTGGATTTCGGATAGTTAACGGAGTGAAATGGGACTTTGAAGATTGCTGAAGTTTTTCTGGTGTACAGGTCTAGTTTCCTTCTATGCGATAGCGTTGATAGGTCCGCGATCGCGAAGGCTTGTTTGGGCAGTTGGGATTTTTACTCTATGCGTTCGCGAGCAAGAGTCTGTGATCGCGTAGGTTGGTCAAGTAGTGAATCGCGAACGCGTGGGCTAAGCCGCGTTCGCAAAGAGGGAGGGAGGCAACTGGGTTCCGCGTGATTGTTATTCGCGATCGCGTAGTAGTGTCTTCGATCGCGTAGGTCTGTGATGGTTAGTCATCGCGTTCGCGTGGGGCTTTACGCGATCGCGTAGGTATGTGATGGTTAGTCATCGCGTTCGCGTGGGGCTTTACGCGATCGCGTAGGGTTAATTTTGGGGCAGCTTAGTTTGTATTTCGCGATCGCGATTGAGGGATATTTAGGCAGAATTTAAGTCTAAAAAATGAGGGTTTGAGTTTATTTCACAATTTGATTTTGGGAGCTCTGATTGAGGCGACTCTTGGAGAGATTTTCAAGGGAGCGATTGGGGTAAGTGATTCTTACTTGGTTTTGGTTAAATTATATGAATATATCTTTGATTTCATCATTAAATTAGTGATTTGGGGTGAAAAATATGGGAAAATGGAGAAAACGTCTTAGGCCGAATTTTGGGGATTTGAGCGGGATTTTGGTGTCGGATTTGAGTAATTTTAGTATGGTTGGACTCGTGGTTGAATGGGATGTTCGGCTTTTGTAACTTTAATCGAATTCCGAGATGTGGGCCGGAGGGTTGACTTTTGAGTTGACTTTTTAACTTTTGATTAAGAACTTAGCATTTTCAAATGGAATTAATTCCTATAGCTTGAGTTGATTTTATCGAATTGTTTGTGGCTAGATTCGAGGCATTCAGAGGCCGATTCAAGAGGCAAGGGCTTGTTAGAGTAGAGATTTGCACGGTTTGAGGTAAGTAACACATCTAAACTTGGTCCTAAATGTATAAATCCCTGAAATTACGTGCTATGTGGTTGGTGTTGAGGTGACGCGCATGCTAGGTGACGGGCGTGTGGGCGTGCACCGTAGAAATTGTGATTTAGTCAATTCCATGGAACTGTGTAGCTATCTTATCTGAATATTATTATTATACTGTATGTGTTAGAGCACTTGAGCTGTGATTTATGCTAGAAATAATGTTTAGGCTATGTGATGGTACTATTGGGACCCACAGTGGTCGTTCTTTGCTGTTGAGTTATTTGCTTAATTGCAGTTATGTACTCAATCGCATTCATCAATGCATATCATATCTTAGTCTCTCTTATCGTATATTGCCACATCATGTATCATTGATTTGGGCTGCTTAGCATGAGTGTTGTGAGCCCGAGAGACTGGAGAGATTAATGACTGAGTGAGGCCGAGGGCCTGTTTGTGAGTGATATTTATAGGATCAGGATGCACGCCGCAACAGGCTTTATTAATTCATATCATGATTGGCTTATTATAGCGCTTGGGTTGGATCTGCCCCTTCGGAGTCTGCAGACCCACATTGAGCACAATTGTTATTGATTCACGATGGGATCGGGCTGCATGCTGCAGCAGGACTTATTAGCATTTGGGCTGGATCTGCCTTGAGCTAGATCTGCATTGTATAGTGCCGAGTGATTGAGTGTGATGAGTGAGAATTGAGACAGTCAGGTTGAGTACTCTGAGAGTGTGAGTACGCGGGGCTTCCATTGCATTGCGTCACATACGATGTACGTATTGACATGTAGATATAGAGATGTCATATTTCTCATATCATTCAGACTTGACAGTTTTTATCTGTTTGAGTTTAATTGTTAAACCTGGAAGCATGTCTACATTCCTGTACTAGTACCTGCAAATTATAAGTTTCTCTGAGATATTATTGCCATATGTTCTGTAAATTTCTATACTGTTTAATTTTGTACTTGGACCGGGTTGTTCGGATTCATCACAGCTTTCAATCAAAAGGTTAGACTTATTAATTATTGAGTTGGTTGTAATCACGCTACACCCTACACTTCGTGTGCAGATCCAATGCTTTCGGGCATGGTGGTTGTTGATCTCGGAGTTTTAGTCATTCAGAGATTATCAAGGTAGTTGCCTTGGTGTAAGACCTGACTGGTCGTTTCGAGCATTTGCACTTCGCTCGGTAGTTTAGGGGCATGAGTAGCTCCGTATGATGTATTATGACTTATGTGAATCATCGGTTTTGGTTTTCAGGTTATTCGGAATCGATTTGGAAGAATGAATTTCATGATTTAAGCTTTAAGTTGGAAGAGTTGACCAAGTTTGACTTTTGCGAATTTGACTCTGGAACGAGGTTTTGAGGGCTCCGTTAGGTCCGGATGGTGATTTTGGACTTGGACGTATGTCCGGATTTTGCATTTGGATATTTCTAGAAGGATTCGGCGCTAATTGGCGAAAGTTGGAATTTAAAGATTTGGAAAGCTCATAAGTTTGACCGAGAGTTGACTTTGATGATATCGGATTCGAATTGTGGTTCCGGGAATTGCAATAGCTTCGTTATGTCATTTGGGACTTGTGTGCAAAATTTGGGTTCATTCCGAGTTGATTTTATATGTTTCGGCACAAGTTTTGGAAGTTGAAAAGTTCAAGGTTCATTAAGATCGATTCGAGGTGCGATTCATCGTTTCGATGTTATTATATGTGATTTGAGGCCTCAAATAGGTCCGTATTATATTACGGGACTTATTGGTATATTCAGACGGGGTCCCGAAGGGCTCGGGTGAGTTTCGGACGAGGTTCGAATCATTTCGTCCCATATTGAATTTTTGCTCAGTTGCTGGTACTGGTGTTCCGCACCTGCGACTGGTTTTGCGTGGGTGTGATGGCCGCAGAAGCGAGAATGCACAGCTAGGCAGGAGTCCGCAAATGAGGAGGAATTTGCACAGAAATGCGACCACAGAGGCGGTTCTGAGCATCACAGAAGCGACCACTGGAGGGTCGAGGTTGTCTCGCAAATGCGAGCATTTTTCCGCAAAAGCGAAGGTCGCAGATGTGACCACTTGTCCGCAAATGCGGAATTTGCTGGGCAGAACTATATATTGAGGTTTTGGGTTCTTTTATCATATTTTGAGATATGGGACTCGGATTGAGGCGATTTTTGAAGCAAATTTCATTACAATGATTGGGGTAAGTGGTCTACACTCGGTTTTGATTATATTTCGTGATTCTATCTTTGTTTTTTTTGTAATTGGATTATGAATTATAAAGAGAAATTGGGATTTTTAACCTAAAGTTTCATAAATCGAATTTTCGAGTTTTGAATATCGATTTGGAATCGGATTTGAGTGAAACTAGTGTGGTTGGACTCGAAATTTAATGGGCTGTCGGATTTTATGAGTTTTGTTGGGTTCCGAGGTGCTGGCATGGGTTTGATTTTTTGTTGATTTTGGGCTTTTGAGTAAAGATTCGGCCTTTATCGATTAGAATTGCTTCCTTAGACTTTATTTGATGTATCTGAGTTGCTTTTGGCTAGTTTCGAGCCATTCGGAGGTCGGTACGCGCAGGCTGTCATTTTTGGAGTATCGCTTGGCTTGCTCGATATTGGATTTGGCTTGTTCGAGGTAAGTAACACTTCTAAATTTGGAGCTGAAGGTATGAACCCTGATTATACGTATTATGTGTTTGGTGTTGAGGATGTCGGTGTCTATTTCCAACAACCAGTTTGGGTTCATGCCGGATCGTTCTACTACATAAGCTATACACCTTGTCAGGTAGTTGGTGGAACAGTACAGAGATAGGAAGAAGGACATGCACATAGTTTTTATTGACCTAGAGAAACATATGACAAGGTTCCTAGAGAAGTTCTCTGGAGATGCTTGGAGGCAAAAGTTGTGTCGGTTCCTTACATTATGGCAATTAAGGACATGTATGATGGGGCTAAGACACAGGTAAGGACAGTAGGAGGTGACTCTGAGCATTTTCCGGTTGTTATGGGGCTACACCAAGGCTCTACGCTCAGTCCATTCCTATTCGCCCTGGTGTTGGATGCGTTAACACACCATATTCAAGGGGAGGTGCCATGGTGCATGCTATTCGCTGATAACATAGTTCTGATTGATGAAACGTGAGCCGATGTTAACGAGAGGCTAGAGGTTTGAAGACAGGCTCTTGAGTCTAAGGGTTTCAAGATGAGCAGGACGAGGACGGAATACCTGGAGTGTAAGTTTAGCGCTGATCCGGGGGAAGTGGTCGTGGATGTGAGGCTTGACTCACAGGTCATCCCAAGTAGAGGCAGCTTCAAGTACCTTGGGTCGGTTATCCAGGGGGGAGAGGAGATCGACGAGGATGTCACACACCGTATTGGGGTAGGATGGATGAAGTGGAGGTTTGCATCTGGAGTCCTATGTGACAAGAGAGTGCCACCGATACTCAAAGGTAGGTTCTATAAACCGGTGGTTAGACCAGCCATGATGTACGGGGCTGAGTGCTGGGCTATTAAGAACTCACATATCCAGAATATGAAAGTAGCAAAGATGAGGATGTTGAGGTGGATGTGCAGGCACACTAATATGGATAAGATCAGGAATGATAATATTTGGGAGAAGGTGCACGTGGCTCCCATTGATGACAAGATGCGAGAAGCGAGGCTCAGATTGTTCGGGCATGTATAGAGTAGGAGCCCAGATGCCCCGGTAAGGAGGTGTGAGCGGCTGGTTGTGGAGGGCACAAGAAGAGGTAAAGGGCGGCCGAAGAAGTATTGGGGAGAGGTGATCAGGCAGGACATGGCGAGACTTCAGATTTCCGAGGACATGGCACTCGATAGAAAGATGTGGAGGTCGAGTATTAGGGTTGTAGGTTAGGAGATAGTTGAGTCTTGCCTTACTTCGTACCGTTGTGAGACTAGTCTCGTAGGGTTTTTGTCTAACCTAGCTAGTGGCAATGTCGTGTTTTACTAATTTGCGTTTCAGTGCCGGACATATTTACTAGCTATCGTTTTTGCTTTGCTTCTTTCTTATGGATTTCATGTTATTCCTATTTTTCCTATGATTTCTGTGGTAATACTGATATTGTCTCCTTTTGTCTTTTTGTCCTCTTGAGCCGAGGGTCTTTCAGAAACAGCCTCTCTACCTCTTCGGGGTAGGGGTAAGGTCTACGTACACACTACCCTCCCCAAACCCCACTAGTGAGATTTTACTCGGTTGTTGTTGTTGTTGTTATGTTTGGTGTTGAGGTGACACACATGCTAGGTTACCGGGCGTGTGGGTGTGCACCGTGTAAATTGTGACTCGGTTATTTATGTGGTACTGTGTAGTTATCTAATCTTATTTGTATCTATAAAATCTCTACGTGCTAGAGTAATTGAGCTGTGACATGTTAGAAACTATGCCTAGGTTATATTCTTATCCTGTTGGGACCCACTGAAGTCATTTCTGCTATTGAATTATTTACTTACATTGCAATTACATACTCAGTCATACGCATTCATATGCATATCATATCTTAATCTCTGTTACCATTTATTGATATATCACATCATCATTTTGGGCTGATTTTCATGACATTGTGATCCCGAGAGACTGGAGAGACTGATGACTGAGTGAGGCCGAGGGCCTGATGGTGAGGATATTGATGGGATCAGGTTGCACGTCGCAACATGTATTATTGATTTATGATGGGATAAGGGCTGCACGACGTAGCATGTTTTATTGATTTATGCCATGATTGGATTGTTATAGCGTTTGGGCTGAAGGAACCCCTCTGGAGTCTGTACACCCTTAGTGAGCGCATGTACCTACTGAGTGCGAGTGCCGAGAGCGAGTGCCAAGTGATTGGGAGGACTGAATAACTGTGAGGACTGAATGACTGTGAGGACTTGAGTAACTGGGAGGACCGAGTGAATTGATACTCTGAGAGTATGCATATGGTTTTATCACTGAGTTGCATTGCATTCGACATGCACACTTGACATACATGCATAGAGATGCATTTTTCTCATGCTATACGACATTGTGTCATTTATGACTTCACATATACATTGACATGTAGGCATAGAGATGTACTTTCCTCATGCCATTTGAAATGAAACATTTACTTGTTGAAAGTTTTGGGAAAAATCACAGTTTTACAAACGTACTCATATTTTTGTGATTTCGGTAAAAGATTTGGGTTTTCACTGACATACTTGAAAAGCATGCCTATTTTCCGGAATTGTGAACGAGTTGAGCACTCTATCTCTGAGTTACTCCTTTTATCACTTTTATTATGTTATTATGAACTGTTGTTGGCTATTGGTATTGGACTCCGACCTTTGTTCCAGCTCGTCAGTACTTTCAACCTAAGGTTATGTTTGTTACTTATTGAGTACATGTGGTCAATTGTACTAATACTATACTTATGTACCTTGCGTGCAGATATTGGATGTTGATGTTGTTGTGCATGACGGGAGCTGGATTTGAAGATGTACCTGCGTTCCAGTTACAACTGCCTCTTGTTCATGGTAGCCCTAGACTTATAAAAATCTGTTTATGTATATTCGGACAGATGATGTATTTATTTCATATTAGCTTTGTAAACTCTAAATCTTAGAAGCTCATGATTTGTACTACTAGTCCTCGGGAATTCTTATATAAAAGCAGTTTTATTATCATTTCTTTTCTTAATAAATCTCATTTAAATTTGATAATTGTTAATTAGCTTACCTGACGGGTTGGATTAGATGCCATCATGACTAGGTGGATTTTGGGTCGTGACACTTGGCGTTCGCAGACCTTGACTCTCCTCCCCTATCTATAAGTTTTGCTTATTCTGTTCTATTTTCTTAAACAGTGTATCAGAATATGTTATTGTATATATGCTCATGTACTCAGTGACACTCGGGTTTTGGAAATTTCTGTATTGAGCTGTGATATTTTTATTTAATTTTATGAGACTTTTACTTACTTAAGCTTATTTTCGTATATTTTAAATTTCAAGATGTTGATATGTGTGAGTTGTCAGCTATATAGATGCTCGTGATAGGCGCCATCACGACACTTGAAATTTTGGGTCGTGACAAAAAGTCTAAATAAGATATGTTCGAATCATTAAATCTTAAGCATTATGCAAGATGCAAATTTTGTCGAATGGAAAAGATTGTATGTAAGGATCTTGGAATATTAGACATATGCATGAAAGATCCTTTTGTACAATGGAATAAAAATATACAAGCATATATTTTAATGGAATTTTTAATTGTGGAAGTATGTACTAATGTAATATATATTTATTATAAGTGGTGTATTAAAGTTTTTAAAATATTTGGTCAAATTAATATCTTTAGACTTATTATTGGCCATTCTAGAAATTCTACATGGCCATTATATAATGGTAATTTTACAAAGCGTGTACTGCTATAAAGATGGATGTTGTTGTAATATGTGAAAAATTCTTATAGAGAGGTAAAATATAATATAAAAAATCAGTTCTAAAAACCTTGACTTATATAGTGATTGACTGTTATATGAGGATGTTGTTATAGAGATGTATGAATGTGCGTTACTTTGTATAAATTGGTAATTATGTATAAAATATGTAATTAAGAAGGAGCCTGTATATAAAAATGATCAATCTTACAAGATCCCTTATCTTTGGGCATGGGTTTATTTTTGTTATATTTACAAAAATAATCCTTTATCTTTCCAAAACAAATAGACACTTTTGGTATTGGGCCAACGTTCAACGTTAATTTTAACAGCTATTCCGCACATGATTTGCACATGAGCCTGCTCCTTCCAGATAGTAATACGATAGCTGACCTTTATGTTTTAAAAAAAAAGACTTGAATGTTTCACCAACTTGGCAATTCTGAAGAGTTTCTTATGAAGAGGAGCTCTTCTGCCGGCAATCTTGCTATCGGATCTTCAATAGATTATTACATCAAACTACCAAAGTAATGTCGATTTACTCATTAGATAAGCTTATGAATTCTAACTATTAGAATTCCTATTAATATAGTAATAACATTGGAAACAACTTTCTTCAAAGTTGACATAATTTGTTTTTGGGCAAAATAGTCTCTAAGCCATTTAAACTTGTACCCATTTGTCAACCCGGTACAAAAACTTTGGACTTTCCCATTAAAACACCGTAATTTAACTATTTGCACATAATAGACACCTTCAATTAAGCATGTTTCTCGGTCGCGATGACATAATCGACACGTCACTTAATCAGCCTTTTATAGTTTGACATGTGTAACTGGTGGGTCCTACCTTTTTTAATAAACCAATTTACCAAATGCTCCTCAAAATACCCTATCCTCAACGGATTCTACCATCTTTACTGCAACCATATACCATCTGCCGCTTCTCTTCTTTGTTTTCAGAACTCGGATCCAGCATTTTAGCAGCAATACTGCCGCTAACACGGCCACCATCTTTCCCATTGGAATCCTACAATCCCTTTTCTAAACATCAAAAAACAAATCCAGAAATGAAAAACATAAAGAAGAAAGAAAAAAATCTTAATAAAATTTTGAAACCCAAATGTCAAGATAAAAGAAAAATCACTTGTGCTTCAAGTTTTTTCATTTTTAAAGTATTTTCTAGTCCTCTGTAAAATCAGAAACAATGAGTCGATTTGACCGGGTCAATTCACCGAAAAATATTTTTGGCCAGAAAGAATTGTAATGCTCATATCTATACTCTGATTGTTGGCACATTTATTTTTTCTTGAAATTAGAAGGTGATTTAGGAGTAAGTTAATTAGTTATTTCCATCATATTTTGTGAAAAATAATCTAAATCTTGACTTATTGCAGAGAAAAGTGGGGGAGAGGACGGGGGAAAGAACACAAAAGTTGGAAGGGAATTAATTAGGGAGAAGAAGATTAAAGGGAAACTGGGGGAGAAGGCGGGATGAGAATTCCGGAAAAGAAGAACATAAAGTTGGAATGAGAAGAACAACCGAGGGAGAAGGGGACATTGGAACTTACATGATTTTTCCTTTTCTTTCAACTTTAATTTCTTTTTATATTTTAGTATTTGTTTTTATACAAACAAATTGAATTCACGCGCCTAATTTGTGTGCTACACACATCATTGCCATATCACACATGATATTGCCACATAAGCATAGTTAACGGTCAAAGGTGTCTATTAATGCGCAAATAGTTGAGTTGGAGTGTTCAAATGGGAAAATCCAAAGTTTATGTACTGGGTTAACAAACGGATACAAGTTTAAGTGACTTAGAGACCATTTTACCTTTTTTTTTTTTTTTT
>AWOL01S0022170.1:0-28221 GCA_000715115.1 Nicotiana otophora | reverse complement strand
CCATTTTTCCTTTTTTTTTTTTTTTTGTTTTTTACTGTTATCATTTGTCAATAAATTTCACATGGAACTTTTATTGTGATTCCCTGCTTCTCTAGTCCCGCGGTATTTTTCATGGATATATGCATATTATCTTCATATCTTGGCATTGAAAGATCAATGAATAAAATGAAAGCAGAAGTTTACGAAAGGTGCAAACGCACGTTAGAACCAACGGTTAGTTTTTAACGTTGAAAGTTGGTCAAGACCTACAGTGTCCACTTTTTGCAAAAATAAGGGACGTGTTTTATATTTAAAGCACAATAATAAACCCACCACCAAAAACAAGGGATCTTTGAGTCTTTTCCTCGAAAATTAGAAAAGGAAAAAGAGAGTCCGACCCGTGAAGACCATAGTCGGTGAACGGGTCGGATGCACCGACTTCTAACCCAAATAGGAGACAAAACTAGTGCTAACTCCGTTCGATTTAACCACAAACTATTTACTTTTTGGTCCGTTTCAAAAACAATAAAAACAATAATTTATTTCTAAATTTAAAAATAATTTTACTTAAAATTATAATTCTATATTTAAATTTTTTTTTTTATAACCCCACTAATACTCTGGTCTCTTTTGAATTGTTTAGCAACACAAATTTTTCTGATTTTATTTTTTCTTAAACTTAATACCGGAGATTAACAAAATCGTCGTGTCTAGATTTTCAGATTTTCTCCCCAAAAAACCTTTTTGGCTCTTCTTCTTCCTCGTTCCCCCACAGCTGCGAGCTTTTGCTACTAGCTTTTCGAAGAATTCTAAAAAGAAGGCGTGTGTAACCGGCTGAAGTCTTACTAGTTTAAATAGGTACTTTTTCTTTTCCTTTTCCACTTTCTGTGAAATCGATTTAATTTGTTGAGGAGCGTGCGGATGAACATTGAGGAACTTAATCATGAAAATTTCCAAAAGGCTACGATTTTCTGTATTTCATTGATATATTTCTGCTGTGATTAATATGATTTTAGTTTAACTGCTATCTTAGAAAGTTTTCTAGTTTTGTTTGCATTATGGTTTTGTTACTGACTTACTGTTATGTTATAATACAGTAGTGCTTACCCTAGAGCCGCCCTTGTTGCTCTCCATTTCTTCCTCCGGCGAAATCTGAGTTGTAAGTTCCCCTTTTCATCTGTCTTTATATTTCTACTCTCTTAGTGACGACTCTTAATTGTCAATTACAGAAACTGTGAAATGGGTTGTAATGTTCTGTGTGTGTTTGCTCTCACTGCATAAATGAACCGTGAACTCCAAAAATTTGACACTATCTTGTGAATATTACAATCTAATATGCTCTGATTGTTTGCTTTCTCGTGATAATGGCTGTAAAGTAGTAATCCTTTTTTTTCCAGGTAAGTAGTAATCTTTTCTACATATATTTCTCTTAGAAGAAGGAAAAAAGAGAAAAGAAAAGCCACAAATATGACTTTCTTACAATGGTGTGTCCCGGCCAGCTTGTGTCACAAATAGACAATTACACTGCTACCTCCCATATAAGTATAGGTGCCGATAAAATATGAAATTCTTATGACTTTGTTGTGAGTTTTCAGCTCTTTTGTGAGAGTCATAAATTTTATTATTAGAGTAATTATTCAGCGACAAAGATGAATAGTTACTATATTACATTGATGAGTATCTAATAGTGATATGTGTACTTTTCTTTTTGCTAATTTTTGGGGTACTTTGAAGAATCTGAACAAAGTACCTATACATGACTTTTTGACACGGTAAATGATCCATGTAACATAACTAGTTTACAAAAAGAGACTCACAAGATATTTGAAGAGAGTCACTAAATAACTTCTCTTTTTTGGTATATATTCAAAGAATAAAAAGTGTATGCA
The DNA here is from genome assembly GCA_000715115.1 of Nicotiana otophora. Taxonomy (NCBI): domain Eukaryota; kingdom Viridiplantae; phylum Streptophyta; class Magnoliopsida; order Solanales; family Solanaceae; genus Nicotiana; species Nicotiana otophora. The sequence continues at coordinate 26,353 of AWOL01S0022170.1, read as the reverse complement.
GAAAAATAATAAATAAATATCTGGCTTAAGTTTTCTTGAACTTATATGGATAAGCTTGCATCCCATTTGATGTTTGTTGATGTGTTCTTCTGATTGCTTTGCAGTAGTGTAGGTTTAATTGGTTAAGAGTTGCTAGAGCTCCTCAAAGAGGAACATGCAGGTGAGTGTCTACTCTGAGAAACCTACACTGTTTCTAAATATAAGAAGATAATTCTTTAAATAGTTTGTTTCTACCATATCAATGTTATCCTTAATTTTTATGAATTTTTTTCAAGGGTCAAAAATTCATTATATTATTAATCTCTCGTATTCTTTTCTCCCAAAAGCAAGGAGATGTTGGACCAATTGATTTGGATACGACAACAACGACATTGGAACCTGATAAGACGAGTGGTGGGGGTCTTTTCGTTCCTGGGAAGGATAGAGTAGTTTTCAAACCTTCAGAGCGGAAATCTCTTCTAGGTATGATTTGATTGACCTATATTTTCATCTCTTCAATATTTAGGTCATATTTGTGAACGTATTTTGTGGTTTTGGCACTTTATTTGGTTCCATTTTCTCTAAAATAAAAGTGGTTTATATATAATGCAAATAAGGCACAGTTTCTGTATGTTGTATAGTTCACTGTCACAACAATTGGAGTTTTATATGACAGCAAGGTTGATTTGGCTCAACTGTATCCAGATTTAGTTGTTTACCTTTACTGGACTTATGTATTCTGAAAGCTGAAAATGATTATCCATTTGATGATTGGTAATGCCACCTTCTGAAAGATATATGAGTAAAGACACAAACTTAACTTGGATATAACTCCTAAGTCCTAACTAGTATGTAGGCATACCGCCCCCTTCCTTACTTTCTCTAACAAATAGAAGGACCATCTGCAAACTAACAAGGAAATATGATCCATACTATCTTACGACCTTAAATTATCATCCTCTCTAGCTATCTGTCAATGATAAATTTGCTTTTCAATAAATTTGTTACTTGTCTTGGCAGGTGAAAAGGGAAAAGTCCAAAATGTGACAAACCTGTATAAAAAGGGTATAGAATGACCTTACTAATTTTGGAAAAAAAATGAATCAAAATTTCACACTGAAATAACAAGAAAGAAGAAGGAAATAAGGTTCACCTTGTGACACCTCATGTATCCTGATTGTGATGCACAACATCCTTTCACGCTTTCTTAGCTTTGTATAGTTCTACATATCTACATATTTTGTTTTTCGCTTAGGTTTTCAAAGCTTTAGATTGTTGGGGTCCCTCACCCTAAACATATGCTATTTGCAGTTTTCCTTCATTTGTATGTTGGATTCCTTCACAAAATGTGACCGTTATATAGCTTGCTTCCTACATTGAATATTTTCATAGTATATTAAAAGCTTTATAATAGACATTCTTTTGTTGCTTGATTAAAAAATAGATACAAGTTTCTTCTTCTGAGATGTATGCTTTTGCACGAGAACGACGACAACAACAACAACAACTGCACCTCAGTCCCAAACAAGTTGGGTCGGCTATATGAATCCTCACTGAATATGTCACTTCATTTAGACTCATCCATGAGAAACTTTGAAAATATTATTTTGGTCTATCCAAATTCCTCTCTTTGTTAGATGAAGCTATAAACATATAGGTACTCAAGATGTCTTTCAAAAAAGAGTAGTATAAGAACATTACATTTTATTTGTAATAGTTTCATCTGCTTCTTTTCAGCTCTTATGTGTTTTCGACTATTGGTACATGTATTAGATCCGTTTCCTTGTTGAGTTATCAACTTTGACTATGTTCTTTTCTTGTTAAGTGTTAAAATGTGATAAACATGAAATCTTCTTGTGATTTACATCTTAATCAACTTCTTACTATTGGATAGGGCTTGATGCCTTGGCGATTGCTAAAAAGGGAGGGGCTACCGTGGAGAGTGGATTTAAAGTTCCAAGGGAGAAGCTTGCTTCAGTTGTGTCATCTTTAGATGAGGACGAGGAGGCATCTGCTGCCTCTGGAGTTGATGAGTTGGGAAGTAGTGCATCTAATGTTTCACGGAATAATGTACAGAGGAGGTATCGTGAATCCTGTGCTAGTGAGGCATATGTTTCAGGTACCAGCTCTAACTCTAATTTCTTTTCATATTCGAGGATTCATTATTATAATCAACTCCAACATTGTGATTGCTTTTGCTATGGTCTCTGCTGCTACATTGTAACTCAATATGAATTTTATGACAATAATGCTGTACTTCATATGGGCTTAACTGGGCCCAGATCTAAGGTTTATTACTTTGAATAAATTAAGCACGCAATAATTCTTTAATTGCAAGAATGAATAACATTGAACTAAAAGATAGAGATAACCTTTGCAGAAAGGAAAGTTTTCCTTCTCTCTCTGTATCTAGAGGAAGCCAATGGTGAAAGCAAAAGACATGCATAATTTCAAACCACCTTCATTGCCATGGAACCAGAAATGCTGAATAGAAAGTATCGAAGACTCTATTAGTCATACTTCTACAATTCAGCACTTGTTTGGTATTGTTTCCCTAAATAAAATCTTACTTATAAGAAAAAAAATCAAAGATCTTGTGCTCTCTTTTGGATGACAGGGGACTAGAATATTAGAGTATCACAACCAAAAGTGCATTTCTGTAGCTAATATTTTGAATGATCTTTCTGAGTTTTCTTTCTTTTTTATATCCAATAAAATGTCATATTGCTAGCGATGGGATGGTTACTTTTGATTTTTAGGCATTCTAGGGTTTTGTGTGCTCCACATGAAATTGATCTCACTGATTTAAAATCATTGAATTTGCTTTTACTTTGGTAAGTCAAGATAAGTTTCAGTAATAACACATCAAAACAGTGTCAAGTATTTACAAAGTAGGGGCTGGCTCAACCCCATTCATTGATCAAATTACCCCAATCATATGTAGATAATATATTCCTTGCATGAAAAAACATAGAAACACTAAATACCTTTAAATACATCTAGTGTCCCTCTCTTTATTCTGGAATAATCCCTTATTCCTCTCATTCGAAATTTGCCAAATCATTTGATACATCCAGTGACATCTTTTGAGTTGTGACTAATAATTACTTGCTTTCTTTTCCTTCTTGTTAGAAATGTGTCATCCTGTTCATTTGTGGGTTCCTTTTCCAACTTGTTGTTAACGTTAAATAGCATTTCTGAGTGTCTTTGTAACGTCAATGCTAAACTAAAAAGCAGCTTTTTTTGTTTTGTTTTGTCTGGTTTTTGGGGGGAGGGGAGTGTTTCTGAACATAGATTGTTTCCTTATCTTTTGTAGTTATTGTTTGTTCCCGTTTGGTTCTGCTATAGGTTCTTTGATTTGACAAAACAGGGAGTAGTTGAAAAGTATCACCTGGACAATTTCGTTTTTGAGGATGCAAACCCTGATTTATATGATCAGATTTAGTAATTCTTCTATTACATAAGGTAAAGGTAAACCTGAAATAACTTTAGGTGTTTGGGTCTCGAGGCAGGGGTGGCAGGGGAATTTGGGAATTAGTTGGTAGCTGATGTTATTGAAAATTAGCCAAAAGCAAAAAAGAGAAGATTGAAACAGGATTACGTTAAAACTTATTAAAAAAATCTAGCTTTTGTTCTGAGGTTTGTAAAACTGTGTTTATGCCAACATAATGTGAGGTGAGGACTTAAACAATGCTGCTTTTGTAAGCTAAATGGACCTTCCACTCAAAGCTAAAAAAGTAACGAACCTAGCTGAGACTTCCTTATCACTCCCAAAAAAAACTGAGACTTTTGACTAATTGAAGGGCTGTAATGTTTTAGCTGTAGTTAAATAAGTTAGAGCAGCATAATTGGTGGATCCCGTCGTCAATGTTTGGCATGATCAGACTATACTTCCCTTCCATGAAAGAGTTCGAATGGGTTAGTATCAATCATAGTAGGAGACCTTGAAACTCCTTTGCTACTCTGTGGATACATTGACAAGGATCTTGGGAAGTACCTAACTTCTAATCAAATTGCTTTTTTCTCCCAACCTAATTAAATCGCTTTTTTCCCCAACCTAATTAAATTGCTTTCACAAATAGAGATATTGCTCCATGTTTTGTTTTCCTTTCCCCTACCTTTCCTGCTGCCTGTGCAACGATTGATACCCTTTATTTTCTAGGTAGTACAGTAACCGATGAACGGGAAGATCCCGAGACAGTCCCGAGGCCTCACTTGAATGAGAACACAGAGGTACATTGCTTATAAGTACCCTTGCTCTGACATAACTCATTGCCATTTTAAGATGTAAAGCTGTTCTATTTTCTACAACTTAAGCATGATGTTGTTAAATTGCTTTTCTAATAGTACCTTGAATTTCTTTTCGTGGAAGTTTCTAGTTTCCTTTCCTTTTTTCTGTGTTCGAGTGTTTCAGTTTTTTGATCAACGTAGGGAGAAGGGTTCTGTGTAGTTTAAGTCTCTTCTCTTACCGCTTGATATCTTTGCATATTGCGTCGGGAAGAATAAGTGAGATGAAAGGAAGTGACGTTCAGAATTAAGAACTTTGCGGAGTTGGTACCTGGCTCAGCTGGGGTCTAAGATTGACCAGTCAGCAACGTTGTCATGAAGCAAATTTGAATACATTGTCCTTTTCAATACAGTGAAATATCACTGTTAATTGTCAAAGTAGCATAATAAAACATATGAATGCATGGTTATCGATAAATAATGCATATGGATGCACATTTATAGGTCATGCATCTTATCATTCAATATGATGAAATAACAAAATGAATCAAGGTAACTGGTTGCAACTGAGCAACCTTTATTTTTGATGAAGCAATCGCTAAGAAAGTACGGCATGGGTTTCATCAGAACATCTTATATGCAAGATGTGGCAGTAATATTACTTATCTGAGTCATTTGAAGTTCGTTACACTGTTTTACTCTTATTTCGTATCCATTAAAAATGGTCAGGTTCTCCAGCTTGGATTTGACAAATTGGTACCTTTAAGAGTTCTCTACTTCTTTCTTGAGATTTTGGGGTCCAAAATGTCTGTATGAATTGTTGGAAAGCCATTCCTCAGTGCATGTGTCCTGCTATTTTAGTGAATTTCTTGTAGATTCCATGGTCAGGTTCTCCTGCTTGGATTTTATAATTTGGTACCTTTAAGAGTTCTCTACTTATTTCTTGAGATTTCTGGGTCTGAAATCTCTGTATGACTTTTTGGAAACCCATTCCTCAGTGCACGTGTCCTGGTATTTTGGTGAATTTCATGTAGATTGAATCATATGCTTTAGTTTCTCGCCTTAACTTGATGGAGTGATTATGTTTTGTAGTGTATCGTTGCTGCATTTTGAATACAATAATGTATCACTGACTTATGTCTTATTCAAGGTTCCAGCTGCATCTTCTGGGAATTCACGCTCTAGGAATACTACCAGGCGCGAGTCAGTTGACCATGAAAGGGATAGAAGTAAATACCGGGATAATTACAGAAGTGAAAGCAGGGAAGGGAGAAGGGGAGAGAGAACTAGCAGGGAAGAGCACCGTTACAGGGATTCAGCATATGGTTATGAAAGAGAATATGATGGGGATGGCGGAAGAAAAAGAAGTAGATATGAAGGCTCTAGGAGGACACCTGGTAAGCGTTACATCTTCATTTACCAATTCCTTGTATTTTTTGTTCTGATTTTTCAAATCTAAAACAAGTTTAGTGGGTAGCATGTGATACAGTCAACATGCGGATATGCTGACCAAGATGTAAGTCATCACAATGCACCTAGTTCTCAGTCTGCTGGTGCATGATTTTTTCAAAACATGTCGTAATGTATTTAACCAGAAAATAGATTATGCTCCTGCGGAAGTATCTACTCGTTACGGAATCTCCTCGCTGTAATTTTGTGACATTTTCTTTAGGCGTTTGACATTTGAACTGGCAAATTTTGTAATTATTCAGGAAGATCTGAATGGGATGATGGTAGATGGGAGTGGCAAGATACCCCTCGTCGTGATAGTCGTTCCAATAGTAGCAGCAGACGTCATGAGCCTTCACCATCCCCAATGTTTCTTGGTGCTTCCCCTGATGCTCGGCTTGTTTCTCCATGGCTGGGGGATCGTACTCCTCATTCTGCTGGTATGGTGGCTGTGAATTCTAACACTGGCATTGTCGCAAAATTTTGTCAGCATATGATTAAATGAGAAACCTTCATACCTGCAGAGGCTGCTTCCCCGTGGGACAGTGTGGCTCCTTCTCCAACTCCAATAAGGGCATCTGGGTCATCAGTAAGATCTTCAAGTTCTAGATATGGTGGAAAATCCAATTTGATTACGTCTTCTACAAAAAGCTTTCTGTCCGAGGTAGTGCTTTGTACTCAAACTTCCATCCTTCTTACTTCCTTGTTTTGGGCTTTGGGGGCTGACTGGACTAGGAAAATAAAGGTTTCTGTGTTGCTAAATATGAGGCCATCTGTGTGCTGTCTGACAGTTTAATGAGTGACATTGTTTAAATTTTTTTACCTATGCTTTACTTCCTTCTAGGATGGAGTAGATGACACAAATGGTGCCTCTGAAGTTCAAAATCAAGAGATTACTGAAAGTATGCGTCTAGAGATGGAGTATAATTCTGATCGTGCTTGGTAATTATCTTTCCATTTTATAATATCTACTGTATTATGAAGCAAGTCGTATGATTATACGTGCTTGCTATGTGTTCTTTTGCGCTTCTAGTAATCAGTTTTATTATTTTTGATAGAGCCAATAATCACTTCTGTTATACAGGTATGACCGAGAAGAAGGTAGTACAGTGTTTGAGGGGGATGGTTCATCAGTATTCCTTGGTGATGAGGCATCTTTCCAGAAGAAAGAGGTGGAATTAGCCAAAAAACTGGTAAGTATGGAGATACAGAAGTCTTAAATCATGCTTTTGGCATATATTCGCATTTATATGTTTGTGCTAGAACTAGCAAACTCATGTATGTTACGTGGAAGTTGTAATGATATGAATGGCTGATGCTTTCAGTTTGGAAAACTTGCTTGCTGGTTAAGTTTAGCTTACACTTGGCAATTCATGTCACTGTCTGCATGACAATCTTACGTGCCATAACTTGCTGTATTTGAGAAAGACTGAAGATTATGCTTACTGCACTGGATCCCGCTGTCATCAATAACTGATGATGTGAATAAGAGGGATTGTTTTCCAGAGATATTTGTAAAATTCTCTGGTGCCAATTGCCTTTTGATGTGTGAGCATGTTTCTATCACTATTGCGATTGTGTTTGACAATTTGCATCAGCTTATATTCAGTTGTGCTTTTCCTTATGCCACCTTCTGATCGAAATCCTTTATTTAGACAGGTCGTCCTTTTTAGATTATGTATTCTGTATCCTCCTATTTTAGACCCGTGTTAAACATCTGAGAGGTCACAAAGACGTTTGAACAGAAGGGATGGAAGACCTTATACTAAATGAAAGTGCTGTATTTTTCTCTCTTTTTGTGTGGTTGTGCCTACTTTTCATACATCTAGATGTTCTTGATTTTGCACCTCCTTGGTGCCATCATCTAAATACTATTGTTGCTTCTCTGATTGAAAAAAGGTACTCCCTCTGTCAAAATAGGTGATCATCTTTTAGCTGAATGAGCATTGCTAATAAGTTCTTATACATGTAAGTCTGAGAAACTGAGCTAAACGGATCATTGAGGAAAATGCAAGAGATTCACTTTGTAAGTCAAGTTTTCATCATTTGAATATAATATTCAGAGCTTCTTGGACTTTTCCCGATGTGATTGCTAAAGAAAGTCTGTTCTCCGTGGGTTAGCATAATATCAAGAGCTTCTGTAATCTATCAAACTTAACTATACTGTGTGGTTAACAATCGCTTATATATGTTGCAAAACTCATGCAAACACGTGTATGGTCTGTCATTGACGCCACCTTCTTCCCTTTTCCCTTGCCACATGTAACAGGTTCGTAGAGATGGGAGCAAGATGTCACTTGCTCAAAGTAAAAGGTTATCACAGCTCACTGCAGACAATGCTCAATGGGAAGATCGTCAGCTTTTGAGATCTGGAGCTGTTAGAGGTACCGAGTTGCAGACGGAGTTTGATGATGAGGAGGAACGGAAAGTTATTCTTCTTGTTCATGGTACATCTCTATGATACGCTTCCCAGTGAGAAATTCAATCTGGCTTCTCAAAAATATTTGCTCTATTTTTGTTTGGATATCTTACTATTTGTTGTGATAGATACAAAGCCCCCCTTTTTGGATGGGAGAATTGTTTTCACCAAGCAAGCTGAGCCGATAATGCCAATAAAGGACCCAACATCAGATATGGCCATAATTTCACGCAAAGGGTCAGCTCTAGTTCGGGAAATACGTGAAAAACAAAACATGCATAAGTCTCGTCAAAGATTCTGGGAGCTTGCTGGCTCAAAACTCGGAGATATCCTTGGTGTGGAGAAGAGTGCAGAGCAGGTACCTTATGTTTGCCATCAAATTGAATATACTATGTTAGTCCTGTATGTCTTAGGTCATAGAAGTTATGGATCTGACATTTCCTTTCACCTTATGCTAGGTTGATGCAGATACTGCTGTAGTGGGTGAGGATGGTGAGGTTGATTTTAAGGGAGAAGCTAGATTCTCACAGCACTTAAAGACAGGGGAAGCTGTTAGTGATTTTGCAAAATCAAAAACACTTTCACAGCAAAGGCAATATCTGCCCATCTTCTCTGTGCGAGATGATTTACTGCAGGTTTGACCCATTGTCCCATTTTGGTACTCCGGGAATTTTATTGAATGATGAATTACTGAACCTGTTATCCAGCTTAATAGACCTAGAAACTTTTGCTTTGAACATCATTGGGAATCAGTTAAATGGTAAAACTGACATGGTAAATGGTAGGACTTGAAGCAGTGTGTACAAATTAGATGCTAAGCTGCTTTCTTAAAGTCTATTAATATCCTTTACCTTGGGATAAATTCACTAACTGTTTTACCTATGAAAAACAGAGTTGGTTCTCCAAGGTATTCTTTTTAACTTGCAGATGTTTTTTCTGGTTCTTTTCCTTTGGGGTAACAGGTGGTTCGCGAAAACCAGATAGTGGTTGTTGTTGGAGAAACTGGTTCTGGAAAGACAACGCAGCTAACCCAGGTTTGTTTAGACTTTTTTTTCTTTTTCTAAACTATTTTTTAAAGTCTAAATTGGAATCTGTAGAAATTTTTGTTCAGTCTTTGAGTTCTTGTCTGTAATTGTCTGTAATTGCATGCAGTACCTGTATGAAGATGGCTATACAATTAGTGGGATCGTTGGATGCACCCAACCCAGACGTGTGGCAGCCATGAGTGTTGCAAAAAGAGTTAGTGAAGAAATGGAAACTGAGCTTGGTGATAAAGTTGGATATGCTATTCGTTTTGAAGATGTCACTGGGCCAAGTACAGTTATCAAGGTGAGTCTTTTGATCATATGAGATGAGAGTATACTCACACCTCGTAGTTGTAATTTATGCAATTGGAAAGGAAGTGTACCTCTAATTGCCCTTGGTTCACTCGTAAGTTGGTGTAGTTGAATATATGTATATTTCCTTGTGCAGTACATGACTGATGGTGTGCTTCTAAGGGAAACACTCAAAGATCCCGATCTTGAAAAATATCGGTATTGTTTTACTCTTTAATACTTTCATAAGCATTTTATATTTGATTTCCTAGAATGTCAAGTTTCTGCTTTCTTTATGTAGTGCAGTCATTGAAAATTTCTCTTTTTTGCAGTGTAATTGTTATGGACGAAGCCCATGAGAGATCGCTTAATACGGATGTCCTTTTTGGCATTCTTAAGAAAGTTGTGGCTAGGCGACGTGATTTTAAGCTTATCGTCACTTCTGCCACTCTCAATGCCCAAAAATTCTCCAACTTCTTTGGGAGGTAGGTTCTCTATTGAATAGCTGGACGAGGTGACTGCTTGCACTGGCTTTTCATCTCCTTTCCACTTCACATAACCTGTGTCTTATTCTATTGCAGTGTACCGATATTTCACATACCTGGAAGAACCTTTCCTGTTCAAAAACTGTATAGTAAAACCCCATGTGAAGACTATGTCGAAGCTGCAGTTAAACAAGCCATGACCATCCATATTACTAGTGCACCAGGTGATATACTCATCTTCATGACTGGTCAGGATGAGATTGAAGCTACCTGTTATGCACTTTCTGAGCGGATGGAACAGCTTACCTCGTCAACAAAGCAAGCAGTGCCCAAGCTGTTAATTCTTCCTATATACTCCCAACTGCCTGCTGATTTGCAAGCAAAAATATTCCAGAAAGCTGAAGACGGGGCACGCAAATGCATTGTTGCTACTAATATTGCTGAAACATCCTTGACTGTTGATGGAATTTTCTACGTCATTGATACAGGCTATGGTAAAATGAAGGTGTACAATCCACGAATGGGTATGGATGCTCTGCAAGTGTTTCCTGTTAGTCGAGCTGCCGCTGATCAGCGTGCTGGTCGAGCTGGTAGAACTGGCCCAGGGACTTGTTACCGGCTTTACACTGAGAATGCGTATGAGAATGAAATGCTTCCAAGCCCCGTGCCAGAAATTCAACGGACAAATCTTGGGAATGTGGTTTTGCTGCTCAAGTCTCTCAAAATTCAGAACCTGTTGGATTTTGATTTTATGGACCCACCTCCTCAGGATAACATCCTTAACTCCATGTATCAGTTGTGGGTATTAGGTGCACTTAATAATGTTGGGGATTTAACGGACCTTGGCTGGAAAATGGTGGAGTTCCCGTTGGACCCTCCCCTTGCCAAAATGCTCTTGATGGGAGAACAACTAGAATGCTTAAATGAGGTTCTGACAATTGTTTCTATGCTTTCAGTGCCTTCAGTTTTCTTTAGACCCAAGGATAGGGCAGAGGAAAGTGATGCGGCTAGGGAAAAGTTTTTTGTGCCTGAATCTGATCATCTTACACTGCTTAATGTTTACCAGCAATGGAAAGCTAATCAATATAGGGGGGACTGGTGTAACGACCACTTTTTACAGGTCAAAGGTCTGCGCAAGGCTAGGGAAGTAAGATCCCAATTGCTGGACATCCTCAAGACACTTAAAATTCCACTCACCTCCTGTGGTCCTGATTGGGATGTTGTAAGGAAAGCCATTTGTTCTGCATACTTCCACAATGCAGCTAGACTGAAGGGAGTTGGGGAATATGTTAATTGCAGGAATGGGATGCCTTGTAACTTGCATCCCACTAGTGCTCTCTATGGATTGGGTTACACTCCTGATCACGTGGTTTATCATGAGCTGATCTTGACGACAAAAGAGTACATGCAGTGTGTGACAGCTGTGGAGCCTCACTGGTTGGCAGAGTTGGGCCCAATGTTTTTCTCCGTGAAAGATTCTGACACGTCAATGCAGGAACATAAAAAGAAACAGAAAGAAGAGAAAACTGCCATGGAGGAAGAAATGGAAAAGTTGAGGATGGTCCAGGCTGAGGCTGAAAGAAGAAGCAAGGAGAAGGAGAGGGAAAAGAGAGCAAAAGAGCAGCAACAAGTTTCAATGCCTGGTTTGAAGAAAGGCTCAACTACTTATCTACGACCTAAGAGGCTCGGTCTGTAAATACACTATTTGCTGTAGTTAGATATCTGGTGAGATAATTTGTGCCCGCGTGTGAAACACATGCAATTCAGTCCAATTCTTACTCATCCTCAAGTTAATTTGGAGGATGGAGACACGAGATTTGGAGAATGAAAAAATCCAAATGAAGTCAACAAATGTCTGTACAAGTTCTTCCATTTAGCAATTATCTTTACTCCTTTTAACCCTGAATTTGACAAATGCTTGTATAAGGTTCGTCATATAGCAATTATTTTTGCTCCCTTTGACCTTGAACATTGAGTTTTATAACTATTTTTAGCAGACTGATTAGCAGGGCATGGTGTTAAGATTACAGGATGTGCTATTGGTGTTGTATTAACTTCTTATCTGGAGAGGAATAAAAAGGAATTCTACAATGATTCACTTTGTTTATCATAATCTATTGCAACGGGAAAGAACTTTTTTTTACCCTAGATGCAGATAGAACCATTTATGTTTGTGGAAATATGTCCTTCATGCCTTGTGTTAGGACCCAAATCTTTGACATCGGATGTGGCGCGGCTGTGGCAAGGATTGGGCGTGATGGCCTTGCCATTGGCCTATGCAGGACAATGGACGAGAAACATTGTCAAGTGAACAAGTATTTGCCAAGGTCTTGAGAGAGGCAAGACAGGCTTGGCAAAAGCTTGATGAGGCAGTTTGGGCAAGTTTGGGTGGCATGGCACGGCATGCGCGCCAAAGCAGTTCAAGTTGTGGGAGCGCCAAGTACAAGCAAGCTAAATCAGGACGACACAGAATGATGGCAAAGGGTTTCAATAGCTAAGGCAAGGCTATGTGAAACAAAATACAAGCAATGGCACGGGTGAAACAAGTGTTGACAAAGACAAAGCAGAAATGCGGCTTAGGCAATGTGTGTGCGACAAGAGTGTTGGGCGTGTGCGGCAAAATCATGGGCGAATACCATGAGAAGGGCTTCTTCTCCCGCACCTTGGTATCAAAATCCCTCGGCTCCACACCCGCATACGTAAGGTATTCAGTGATAGTGTTGGGATATGGGTAAGAGGTGTCACCTTGCCTGGAGACCACAAACATGTTGGCCGACATCACGGCACCCACATTGATTGGGTACCCGGCCATGATAGAAGCGACTAGCACTGCCCGCTGAATTGGAAGATTTGTTTCATTTTGGCACGAGTCTAGTCTGCTACACACGAATGTTTGCCATCCCTTTGCCTCAAAATTTAGGGTGTTCCGCTAAATGGGAACCCCTGCTGTGATCCATGCTGGAGGTGGCCCTAGACCTGCAAGAATCTCAGCTAGCCATGGTCGAACTGCATCTCCCAGTGGTAACTTTTCCATGTATTGCACAGGCTCCATATCTTCAAACCTTAGATACGTGTTCAGGGTGCTCTGATCGAATCGAACCTTTAGATTTCTCACTTTTGTTACCTTGGTCCCTTTTTTTATATGTGCCACATTGGCGTAAAATTTCCGGACCAGGTATTCCTTGGCATCTACCATACTTTTGGTGAACCACATCCACCCCTTCTGCTCCCAAAACTATCTCAACACTGTCGGGTCTATTTATCAAGGTCTTTTATCATGAACTGACGCTCAAGAGTGAGCGATCTCCTTGGCCACCACTCTCGGAAGCTTGTAAAAGCAACCAGACTGACAAACCTATCTTCCCAAATCTTTTCTTCTTCGACCTCTCAAGGACGGCAACTCCGGTATCACCCCCTCGGCCATCATCCGGAATATCATCAAAATCTACTTTAGTAGCAGGTGCGTCGGGGTCATGTGTGGATGAGGGCTCTAAAGCCTGACTGTCACCTTACAAACCCTCGGAAAAGCTCTCACAGGAGGAAGGCTCGTCTCTAAGTTGGTATCTGCCTTGTGGCTGCTGTGGCTGTGATTTAACAGTAGGCTGCTCTTGCATTGAGTCACCCTCCGACGCTTCCCGAGATGGGGCATATGAACTAGACTCGGAAGGCTCGGGCTGTCTTCCTCAGCCTGCTATGGCTTTCTTACTGATTGCCTTTGGAGGGCGAGGGGTAAATTGCTTTTGCTTCTGCCTCTGGAAGGTTCACCCCTCCCCTTTGATGTATCACCACGACCTCGTGATCTAACCATTTTCTGTAACAAATAGTAGCATGAGTCAGTTCCAACTCAATTGCAGATAAACAGAAAGTCACAGAACAAAACATGTTGCAGGGTGGGGAAGTGCGGCCGCAGCCTGGGTGTGCGGACCGCACAATTTTAAAGTGCGCCGCAGCAATGAAACTACAGTCCGCACAATTTTGAGTGCGACCGCAGAATTGAAGTGCGGTCCACAAAATTGCAAGTGCGGCCGCACATGAAACTTTCCAAAAGTGCCAACTCTCTGATGACAGAGATTGGCTTGATCTGCGGCCACACACACTTTTCTGCGGCCGCGATGAAATTACTGCGGCCCGCACAATTTTAAGTGCGGTCCGCACAATCTTGCCTCACCAACTGCCCTAATCTATACTTCTGCGGCCCGCACAATTCCTTGTGCGGCCGCATATTTCAAAATTCAATTGGGCAGAGTCCTGTAGGTTTTCGATTTAAGCACAAATTAGACATGGTGATAGTAACTAAACATGATAATCAAACTACCCACTCCCCAAAAAGCAAGTAAGAGTTAACCCACACAATTTAAACCCACATGGATATGAAATTGACAAATGGTCTAAACTAACTAACATATTGTAAATTAAACTAAGAAAATTGAAGAATCATAGAAATGATTTGAACATACCAGGGATGACGTGGTGCTAAGGAATGATCATAGATGTGTAATTAGGTGGTAGATGATTGAATCAGATGCGTGGAAAATTTTAGTTTGATTTCTCAGAGAATGGAAAGTTTCAACAGTAGCCTTAGGGTTACTATTTATACACAGTGGGTATGGCTAAGGAATCAAGAGATGAGTGCGGCTACAGAATTCTTTCTGCGGTCCGCAGATTTAGCTGTGCGGTCGCAGATTTTGGTGCAGACCACAAAATTCGCTGTGCGGATGCACTTTGGCTGTTTCTCTGACAAACAAACTTTAGAGAGTTTGAATTTTTCCATCTCAAGTTATGCGGTCCGCACATGAATTGTGCGGCCGCATTTACCTTCTCCTGTAACGTCCAAAATTGTGCGGTCCGCACAAGAATTTTGCGGTCCGCACTTTTTTCATACTTAGCCAATTTTTCTGAGCACAGTTCCTGTAAAGCACACACCTTCCTACAACATACTTCAAATCCAGTTAGCACAAAATAAGACTTATCTAAAGAAGAAGAAAAGAAGAAAAAAAAGAAAAAGAAGCATGGGTTTCCTCCCAAGAAGCGCCTGATTTAACGTCGCGGTACGACGCACATTACCATCACTTCAAATGAATCACTACCACCACGTGGCCATTATCAGCTTGTCCCAAATAATGCATCACCCAGTGACCATTGACTCGGAATACCTCATCATTTTTGTTCTTCAAGTCCAATTCACCAAAAGATGTCATACCCACAATTTCAAAGGGACCACTCCATTTAGATTTCAGCTTTCTGGGAAACATCTTCAATCGTGAGTTGAACAACATAACAAGATCGCCCACCTTGAACTCCCTGTTTCAGATGTATTTTTCATGAAGGTACTTCATTCTTTCTTTGTACAAGGATGAACTTGCATATGCATGGTACTAGAATTCATCTAATTCATTCAAATGTGCAACCCGCAAGTTAGCAGCTGTATCCCAATCAAGATTTAACTTCTTTAAAGCCCACATGGCCTTGTACTCGAGTTCCACCGGAAGATGAAAAGCTTTGTCAAACACCAACCGGTATGGAGATATCCCGATAGGAGTTTTGAAAGCAGTCCGATAAGCCCAAGTGCATCATCAAGCTTCTTTGACCAATCCGTGTGGTTACATTCACTGTTTTGGACAAAATACTCTCTATCTCCCGGTTGGAGACTTCCACTTGACCGCTAGCTTGAGGCCGATAGGGAGTCGTAACTTTATGAGTGACACCATACTTGCTAAGCAAAGTGTCAAAAGCTTTGTTGCAAAAATGCAACCCCTCATCGCTTATGATAGCCCGCGGTGTACTAAATCTTGTGAAGATGTTCTTATTCAAAAATGCCACCACACTTCTTGCTTCATTGTTGGGTAGAGCAATGGCCTCAACCCATTTAGATACATAATCAACCGCGATCAAGATGTAGGTGTTTTCACAAGAACTCACAAAAGGTCCCATGAAGTCAATACCCCACATATCGAAAATATCAATCTCTGAAATGGTGGTGAGGGGCATTTCATTTTTCTTTGAGATTCCACTGGCTCTTTGACATTCATCACAACGCTTGACTAGATCACTTGTATCCTTGTAAAGAGTGGGCCAATAGAAACCGCAACTTAGCACTTTGGCCGCCGTTCTTGCTCCACCATACGGCGAAGAATGACAAGCCCCCATAATTTCAACTTGTTCCTCCTCCGGTACACATCTTCTAGTCAGTCCATCCGTACAAATCCGGAAAAGGTACGGTTCATCCCAATAATAGTCTTTACAATCGCGTTTGAGCTTCTTCCTTTGGTTTGAAGAGAACTCATCCGGGGTGATACCACTTATAAGAAAATTTGCTAGATCTGCAAACCATGGCACCTCTTTCATTGAAATGTCTAGGAGTTGCTCATCGGGGAAGGAGTTATTGATTTCAAGGACATCATGCGGCCTCCCCTCCTCCTCCAAAAGAGACAAGTGGTCCGCCACTTGGTTTTCACTTCTTTTTCGGTCTTGGATGTCTATATCAAACTCTTGCAACAAAATCACCCATCTCATCAGCCGAGCTTTGGAATCTTTCTTGCTTATAAGGTAACGAAGTGCCTCATGATCCGTGTGGACAATCACTTTTGCACCCATCAAGTACGGGTGGAACTTCTCAATAGCAAATACAATGGCAAGGAGCTCTTTTTTGGTCACAGTGTAGTTGACTTGGGCATCATTTATGGTCTTACTAGCATAGTAGACCGGATGAAAGATCTTGTTGATATGTTGTCCCAAAACTGCTCCAACCACTACATCACTACAATCACACATGAGCTCAAAATGAATGCTCCAATTAGGAGCGGTGATAATGGGAGTAGTTGTCAATTTGAACTTGAGCAATTCAAATGCTCTCATGCAATCATCATTGAAGTGAAATTTAGCATCTTTCTCCAAAATCTTGCACAAGGGGTTCACCACTTTGGAAAAATCCTTTATGAAACGCCTGTAGAACCCCGCATAACCCAAGAAACTTCTCACTCCCTTCACGGATGTTGGAGGTGGAAGTTTAGAAATCACCTCTATTTTCGCTATGTCGACCTCTATTCCCTTCTTTGAAATCTTGTGGCCAAGGACAATACCCTCCTCGACCATGAAATGGCATTTCTCTCAATTCAATACCAAGTTCGTTTCTTCACACCTTGCCAATACCTTATCCAAATTTGCCAAGCAATCATCAAAAGAATCCCCGACTACCGAAAAGTCATCCATGAAGACTTCAAGGTAGTCCTCTACCATATCCGTAAAGATCGCCATCATACACCGTTGAAAAGTTGTTGGTGCATTGCATAAGCCAAATGGCATCCTCTTGAAAGCGAAAGTGCCATAGGGACAAGTGAAAGTTGTTTTCTTTTGATCTTTCGGGGCAATAAGGATTTGATTGTATCCCGGATATCCATCTAGAAAGAAATAGAATGACCGGCCGGCCAACCTATCAAGCATTTGGTCACGAAAGGGTAGTGGGAAATGGTCTTTCCTTGTGACTTTGTTTAGCTTCCGATAGTCCATACACACTCTCCATCCGGTCACCGTACTTGTTGGAATCAACTCATTCTTATCATTGGTGACCACAGTTATGCCCCCCTTCTTCGGAACACATTGCACTGGAGAAGTCCACGAACTGTCAGAAATGGGGTAGACAACCCCGGCATCTAACCACTTTATGATCTCCTTTTTGACCACCTCTTGCATGGCTTCATTGAGTCTCTTTTGATGTTCAATGGAGGGTTTGGCATCTTCCTCCAAATTAATCTTGTGTATGCAAAATGCGGAGCTCATTCCCTGAATATCTGCCAAAGTCCACCCAATAGCTTTCTTCCTCATGTGGAGCACCGCCAATATAGAGTTAACCTGCACGTTAGTCAAATAAAAGCAAAGAATAACCGATAAAGTAGAGCAAGGGCCAAGGAATTCATACCTGAGATGTGGAGGTAATGGCTTCAACTCCAAGATAGGAGGCTCTTCAATTGAAGGTTTTATAGGAGGAGTTTTCCGATTCTCAAGATCCAAGGAAAGTTTCCGAGGTGCATAATTGTATGACCCCATCCCTTGCAAAGAATTAACACATTCCATGAAGCCATCCATTTAATCATCATCAAAATTGAGCAAAACGGCCTCCAACATGTCACCCACATTAATCATGATACTTGTATCATCAATAATCATATCGGTCACCAAGTCCACGAACGAACACACTTCATTGCTATTCGATTGCCTCATAGATTTGAACACGTGGAACACCACCTTTTCATCACCCACTCGGAAAGTGAGTTCACCGGCTTCCACATCAATAATAGCCTTCCCCGTAGCAAGGAAAGGTCTACCAAGAATAATCGGCACCTCATAGTCCACTTCACAATCAAGAATAACAAAATCCGTCAGGAGAATGAACTTGTCAACTCGAACCAATACATCCTCAATCACCCCCAACGGTCTCTTTATTGTACGATCGGCCATTTGTAATCTCATAGATTTGGGTCTTGGTTGCCCAATTCCCAAAGTCTTGAAAACCGAATAGGGCATCAGGTTGATACTTGCCCTAAGGTCATAAAGAGCTTTTGCAAACTCGGCACTTCCAATGGTACAAGGAATTGTAAAAGCACCGGGATCTTCCAACTTAGGAGCCATCGAATGCACAATAGCACTCACTTGGTAAGTGACTTTTGATAGTTTCAAAATTCATCGATCTCTTCTTTGTCACCAAGTCCTTCATAAACTTTGCATATCTGGGAATTTGCTCTAAGGCTTCAACTAATGGCACATTTATAGAGAGAATCTTCATCATATCAATAAACTTCTTGAATTGATTCTCGCCATTTTTCTTGGCAAGCCTTTGAGGATAGGGAGGAGGTGGCTTAGGTAATGGTACCTTAGCTTTTTGCACTACCGTTTCTGGTATGTCAATCACATGATTCCTAGACGGGTTCACATCCTCTTGAGTCTCTTCCACCATGTCATCAATATCAATCCGTACTTCATCATTTGCTTGCACAACATTGTTCATGATCTCCTCTTCTTCTACCACCTGCTTATCATCCTCAAGTTGCTTTTGACTTAAGGTAGGTGTATTCCCACCTCTTCCACTTCTTGTAGTAACGGCCATGGCATGCTTCGTATTGTTCCCACCCTTCGGGTTCACCACTGTATTGTTTGGTAGTGCTCCCTTAGGATGAGAATTTAAAGCTTGCGATATTTGACCTATTTGCACTTCTAAGTTTCGGATTGATGTGTTGTGTGAAGCAAGTTTGGCATCAGAATCGGCATTCTTCTCCATTATTTGCTTGAACATGTTCTTAATACGACCCATTTCATTGTTGGAGGAACTAGGACCATGCGTAGGATAAGGAGGTAGGTTGCTCGATTGTTGATGCATTGGGGTTCTTTGAAAACCTGACCACCGATTTCCTTGGTTGTTGTTCTACCCGCCTTGGTTATTATTGTTTTGCCAATTCCCTTGCTTATTTCTTCCACTCCAATTACCTTGATTGTTGTTGTTCTTATTACCTTGATTGTTTCCACTATTCCAATTACCTTGGTTGTTATAATTCCAATTGCCTTGATTATTCGTAGGTCTTCATTATTGTTGACTCTAGCCTTGGTAGTTGTTTCTTTGACCTTGAAAGTTGTTTACATATTGGATTTCTTCTTCTTGATCATTGTAAGAATCGCCTTGATCAAATCCACTATCTTCTTGCACAAAATTGTCCACTTTTTGTTGCACTTGTGTACTTCTTGTTATTCTCTTGTTTACCATCATATTGATTCCTTCCATAGCATTGACTTGCCTCGGGTTTTGCACTTGTTGAAGTTGAGCCTTTTCCAATTGGTTCATGGTAGTTGTCAACTTGGCTATTTCTTGCCTATGGTCATGTAACTCTTTATGAAGAAGAATCACATTTGGATCACCTTGTGGAACATTGGCTCTATATTTCCACACCGATGAAGTATCCGACATCTCATCCAAAATATCACACGCCTCCACATAAGGCGTAGTCATGAAGTTCCCACCGGCAAGTTGATTCACTACACTTTGGTTGGTGGTATTGATCCCCTGATAGAAAGTTTGTTGAATCGTGTTCTCCGTCATATCATTGTTGGGGCACTCTTTCACCATTGTCCTATATCTTTCCCATATCTCGTGTAATGGTTCATTAGGCTCTTGCTTGAATGCTAGAATTTCATCCCGAATAATGGCCATGTACCCGGGAGAGAAGTACTTTGAAATAAATTTCTCTGCTAGTTCATCCCAAGTATGAATGAAATGATTTGGAAAACGTTCCAACCAATCTAAAGCTTTCCCTCATAGAGAGAAGGGAAAAAGCCTTAGCCTCAAAGCATCCTCGGAGACATTTATTTGTTTGCTCCCCCAACATGTATCAACGAACCCCTTCAAGTGTTTATATGCATTTTGACCTGGTGTACTGGCTAAGAACCCTCGTTGCTTAAGCAAAGTGAGCATTACGTTGGTTATTTGAATGTTGCCCGCCCTAATACGGGGTGGGACTATAGCACTTGCATACCCTTCATTCGGCAACACCCGGTGTGGAGCTGCTCGTGGTGGAGGTGGGGGTGGAACGGGTACATTGTCTTGAGGCGGTCGGCTTCATCTATTGGCTTGAGGTTCAAGAGGGAACTCATCCATTGCATCATCATCAACGTCCACATCCCCTACGGCTATGTTTCCTAGCTCATTATTTGCCATGATTGCACCTACAATACTCACACGTTAGTAACAAGGAAGGAAAAGAAGATATTCCAAAAACACACCTAAATATATAGCTAACACCGTCTTTTAGCTCCCCGGCAACGACGCCAAAAATTGATCTCGTCCAATTTCAATCCTCTATTTGAGGATATGAAAATGGTCGATGCAATTGTAATACCCAACAAGGAGTCGAGGTCGATTTTCCACAGGGAACTATGAATGGGTCTTAGGAATATATATTATAGTGTATGAGCTTGAATTATCTCAAATTGCACTTCCACAAATTTGGGTTGTTTCTAGGTCTAATTTAAACGAGGACTACAAACTAAGAATTTAAAGTAGGAAAGTGTTTTTGGTTGTTTTTCAAATGATATGAAAGGCCTAGGGCTATGACCTTCACCTAGGTATTTGCCTAATGGGTTGTAAACTTTAAAGCTTATTTTATTGGTCGGGGTGTATTATAACTATCAACACCCAAGTACCCACTCAATACCTCTCGGTCAGAGAGTGATTTTGCCCAATTTGACTTTCTCAAGTCCAAATTGGTATTGAAGAAAACAGTTGATGATAAGCTCAAGTCGGGTTTTGCTATCTCTAGGTTCAACCCTTTAATTGGGCTTATCAATCTCTCGATTGACCCAATTTCTTGCTAGCTAAGTTTTCCTAGACTAAGTCTCTCTTTCCCAAGTAGAGACCAAGTCAAATAGGCATGAAATAATAATTGCGACAATTAATTCTTCACATAAAAGCAAGAACTAGGCTAGATAATCAACATTCAACCATAAACAAGCAATAAATCAAACATCCATTAAGTTTATACACTAGGTTTGGGTCACAACCCTAGTGAAAATCTAGCTACTCATGCTTAAACTGGAAGAAAAAGTAGAAGAAGTGATAATTAAATGCATATTGATAATTAAAATGATGAAATAAATATTCAAAACGCTCAAAATAGCAAAAACTACTAAAAAGAGCAAAAGATAACGTCTACTGTAGCTGCTGATATCAAAACTTGACCTAAAAAAGTAAAACTCTTCTATTTATACAGTGTTGGAATTTTCGAACAAAAATGCCCTTTCAGAGGTTCTGCGACCGCACAATTCCATGTGCGGTTCGCACTTTGCTTCAGCATGATAGGAATAGAAACCTGCGGCGGCACTTCTCTCTTTCTGCGGTTTGCACATTTCTGAGTGCAGCCGCACATTGCTTTTCTGCGGACTGCACAAATGTGACTGCGGCCGCGTAGCTATTCTTCTGCGGATGCACAATAATTGTGCGGTCCGTACTTATGTTGAACTTGAGATACAAGTTCTCTGAACTTTTGCTCTTGCCTAGGTTCTGCGGCCGCACATGTCATGTGCGGACCACACTTTGCACTTGTCTCAGATAGGAGTTTCTTCATAATCTGCGGCCGCAGATGAAAATCTGCGGTCTGCACTTCTGAGCTTTTGTGCCTATTTGTGTCCTTGAGTTTAGATCACTCCTTCTTGAGTTGGATTTCATCTTGGGGGCTCATTTTCCACTATTCCTGCAATTAAACATATTTCATCAGTTTTTGGGAACACAATTAAACGCTTTTGGACTAAAACGAAATCAAAAAGGTGCTAATAAGTAGTCAAAATCTCCACTTATCAGCCACCATGAATAGCCTTGGTCATGCTTTCTTGTAGATTGAATTTGACGATGAAAAAATCCCATCCTAGGTCAATTAGGATGAGGTTTTCCTCTGGTTTCCACAACTTGTTTAGTTTGGCTTTGAGTGTTAGGTGTGGAATCCGTCTAGCAGGTAGTTTAACAATGACAGAGAAACGTCAGTGGTGGTACAATCTTGCTTTATCTTCTTGAGTTAGAGCAATGGGTTCGTTGACCGTTGGTGGTTCAGGGGTTATGTCTGTTAGGAGGTAGTCGGCGTTATAAGTGCTTGTGGTGGGTAATCTTCTATCCTCAAGTGCATCCTTGAAGGATTGTTTAGGGGAGATTGAATCTTCCATTATTAGATCCACTGTTGCATTATCTTTTTTTGTTTATTCACTTTCTTTTTCTTTCTTTTTTTGTCTTTTCCTTTCCTTTTTTAATCTTTTTTTGCTTATTCACTTTTTTTTCTTTTTCTTTTTTTATATTTTATATTTTCTTGTTAGGAGTTTGATGGATCAATATAGGGAGAGGAAGAGAGACTTGCATATGATGTTCATAGACTTAGAAAAGGCGTACGATAAAGTTTCGAGGGAGGTTTTGTGGAGGTGTTTGGAGGCTAGAGGTGTACATGTTGCCTACATTAGGATGATTAAAGACATGTATGATGGAGCAAAGGCCCGAGTGAGGACGGTGGGAGGGGACTCAGACCATTTTCCGGTCATGATAGGGTTGTACCAGGGGTCGGCACTCTACCCTTTTTTGTTTGCCCTAACGGTGGACGTTCTGACGCGCCACATCCAAGGGGAGGTGCCGTAGTGCATGTTATTTGCAGATGATATTGTATTAATTGACGAGACGTGAAACAGTGTGAACGCGAGGTTAGAGGTGTGGAGGCAGACCCTGGAGTCTAAAGGTTTTAAGTTGAGTAGGACCAAGACAGAATACTTGGAGTGTAATTCAGTGGTAAGACTCAAGGAGGGGAAGGGGAGGTGAGGCTGGACTCGCAAGTCATCCCTAGGAGAGGAACTTTTAAGTACCTTGGGTTTATTATTCAGGGGGATGGAGAGATTAATGAAGATGTCACACATCGTATTAGGGCAGGATGGATGAAATGAAGACTTGCTTCTGGTGTTTTGTGTGACAAGGAGGTGCCACCAAAACTTAAAGGTAAGTTCTATAGAGTGGTGGTCAGGCCGACTATGTTGTATGGGGCTGAGTGTTGGCCTGTCAAGATCGCCCATGTCTAGAAGATGAAGGTAACAGGGATGAGGAAGTTGAGATGGATGTGCGGGCACACCAGGTTAGATATGATTAGTAATGAGGTTATTCGCGACAAGGTGGGTGTGGCCCCCATTGAGGACAAGATGCATGAAACGAGGCTTATGTGGTTTGGACATGTAAGGAGAAGGAGCACAGATGCCCCGGTGAGGAGGTGTGAGAGGTTGACATTGGAGGGCCTACGGAGAGGTAGAGGTAGGCCGAAGAAGAAGTGGGGAGAGGTGATTAGGCAAGACATGACGCAACTTCAGCTGACCGAGGACATGTGATAGCATCCTAGGAAGCTCAACTCTATTCAAGGACAAGGATGAAGCTTTGGAATCTCAAAGATGGCCTTTAACAAGATGTCAAGCTAAAGAGTTGCAAAACAAAGCCATTAGACTTCAAGTGCAAATAAAAAAGTTATTAATTGGGAGAAAGATCTCAAGGATAAAGGATATGAATTGGCTAGGTGATAGCATCAAGGACACATAGAGTTTTGGAAGCTCCAAGAAAGCCATTTACGAGATCTCAAGCTAAAGAGTTGCAGACTAAGGTTGCTGGACTTCAATGGAAAATAAAGAAGCTTTTAATTGTAGAGGAAGAGCTCAAGCCCAAAGGAGATGAATTGTCCAAGTTTTATAATTATTTGGTGGGCCAAATTGAAGCCCAAGAGAAGGAATATTGGGTCAACAAATCAACCCTTGAAGTCCACCAAAAGGGCTCAAAATGAGCTTAAAAGAGGTCCAAAAGGGGGTGTTTCAAAAGGATCCCAATTGGAGTCCAAACCAATGGCCAAAACTAGTAGTTTTAAGGTCCAAATCTGTCCCAAAGGGATTTGGCCGCCCGCCCTCTTATATTTTTGTATCTTTTATTCCTTAGCAACCACCCTACCTAATTTTGATAACTTTTGTTACCCCTTAGCAGCCCCCTACCTAATTTTGATGACTTTTGTTACCCCTTAACAACACCTCTACCTACTTTTAAGGACTTTTACTCCTATAAATAAGGAGTTCTTCTCATTCATTAAGCACTTCATTATTGATTAAGAATATTATACTTTGAGAGTTCTTTTGAACCTTTGTTACTTATGCTTTGAGATTTATCATTCAACCTTTACTGGTTCTTACTTCAAGGTAGTAAGATAACTTCTTTATTGTAATATCATTGATTACTTTGTGGTATTCTTAGAAGGCGATTAATATGAGTTATTAATTATTGTCTCAAGTTACTCGTAAAGGGGTCAAGATCTGAATCTATTGTTTTGATTTGTTTTTAAGTAAAGGCGTTTGATTTCGTCAATAAATCAAAACGTTGTTGCTTAGATCTTGTCAAGGCTATAGAACTTGCGTTCTTGGAAGGTCTTGGAATTTTTTCCTTGAATATTTCCATATCCTTTATTTTCTACACTTTAATTCTAGTTGTTCAATTCCTTATTCTTATTGCTTCCGCATTTACTTCTCAAATTCTTACTCTAGTTTGGATCCCCGACCTTGTTTATATCAACATAACCCTTGATAGGAAGGTGTGGAGGTCGAGGATTAGGGTAGTAGGATAGGTGGTAGATTGGTCATACCAGTAGGATTAGTACACACTCTCGCATTCTGTTGGTAGTAGGTTTCTATGACTACCCATCATTTTCTTCCATTCTGATCATATTATTATCGTGTTATTTCTATGTTGCTTTTACATGGCTTTTTGGTGTTGTCCTTCATTTTCTATCTTTTAATTAATGTGGTGCTTATATTTTCCTGAGCCGAGGGTCTATTGAAAACAGACTCTCTACCTTCACAAGGTAGGGGTAAGGTCTGCGTATGCACTACCCTCCCCAGACCCCACGATGTGGGATAATACTGGGTATGTTGTTGTTGTTGTTGTAATGCCGAAAAACAAAGCATTTAGAATAATAAATTTAGGATATATGCATTGAAACTAAAAAAACTAAATTTGTTGTTGTTGTTGTTTGCATTGAAACTAAAAAATTTAGTCACAGACAAGTAGCAATTATTGAGAATAAATATCTAAAAGATTTCTTTATTGAAAAGTTTAAGAAGTGAATTATCTTATACTTTTTTTCTTGATTGTGTGGATTGAACCTGAACAACATAGATGGGTGTATAATAGAAATTATCCTAATCGTGGAGGGTTGAAGGAAGAGTTTATCCAAGGGGTAGCTAAGTTTATTGACTATGCCAAGTCTCTTTCTCAATTTGGTGATGAAGGCACGATTAGATGTTCTTGTTGGAATTGCAAGTCTAGAAAGTTGTTGAAACCAGAAAATGTTAAATTTCATCTTTATAAAGAGGGGTTCAAAGATAAATATCATTTGCGTACTGCTTATGAAGAGTTCGAGCCTAGTGTCAACGCGCATTTTCAAATTTTAGTGATAGTAAGGTCATTCAGTGGAAGACCTCCCATGCAAAGGCTACCCGAGCATCTAAGAAGGATGGATTGTTGCACACCGAGGGTTTAGTCACTATGAGGACTCGAAGGAGATTGGTAACTGCCTTGATATATTTATATTGGTTTTCAAGTATATTCGTTGGAACTTCCAATGAACCGATATTCTTTCTTTTGCATGAAAAGGTTTACAAGAGACATGGGTCTATTGATGAGGTCTTTCCTAAGACCCACGCAAAGAGAAAGAAGGATGGAAAAAAGGTTTGGGTTGAATCACTAGTTGTGCAACCATATGTAAGATCCAAACATTCCTCTTATTGTATTTTCTTTAAAAGTGTATATAATAATAGTAATTGCAGGAGGTCACGGGTTCAAGCAGTAGAAATAGTCTCTTGCTGAAATGCAGGGTAAGGCTGCGTATAATAGACCCTTATAGTCCGGTCCTTTCCGAGACCTGCGCATAGCTGGAGCTTAGTGCACCAGG
>AWOL01S0022169.1:0-13628 GCA_000715115.1 Nicotiana otophora | reverse complement strand
ATCCTAGGAAGCTCAACTCTATTCAAGGACAAGGATGAAGCTTTGGAATCTCAAAGATGGCCTTTAACAAGATGTCAAGCTAAAGAGTTGCAAAACAAAGCCATTAGACTTCAAGTGCAAATAAAAAAGTTATTAATTGGGAGAAAGATCTCAAGGATAAAGGATATGAATTGGCTAGGTGATAGCATCAAGGACACATAGAGTTTTGGAAGCTCCAAGAAAGCCATTTACGAGATCTCAAGCTAAAGAGTTGCAGACTAAGGTTGCTGGACTTCAATGGAAAATAAAGAAGCTTTTAATTGTAGAGGAAGAGCTCAAGCCCAAAGGAGATGAATTGTCCAAGTTTTATAATTATTTGGTGGGCCAAATTGAAGCCCAAGAGAAGGAATATTGGGTCAACAAATCAACCCTTGAAGTCCACCAAAAGGGCTCAAAATGAGCTTAAAAGAGGTCCAAAAGGGGGTGTTTCAAAAGGATCCCAATTGGAGTCCAAACCAATGGCCAAAACTAGTAGTTTTAAGGTCCAAATCTGTCCCAAAGGGATTTGGCCGCCCGCCCTCTTATATTTTTGTATCTTTTATTCCTTAGCAACCACCCTACCTAATTTTGATAACTTTTGTTACCCCTTAGCAGCCCCCTACCTAATTTTGATGACTTTTGTTACCCCTTAACAACACCTCTACCTACTTTTAAGGACTTTTACTCCTATAAATAAGGAGTTCTTCTCATTCATTAGGCACTTTATTATTGATTAAGAATATTATACTTTGAGAGTTCTTTTGAACCTTTGTTACTTATGCTTTGAGATTTATCATTCAACCTTTATTAGTTCTTAGTTCAAGGTAGTAAGATAACTTCTTTATTATAATATCATTGATTACTTTGTGGTATTCTTAGAAGGCGATTAATATGAGTTATTAATTATTGTCTCAAGTTACTCGTAAAGGGGTCAAGATCTGAATCTATTGTTTTGATTTGTTTTTAAGTAAAGGCGTTTGATTTCGTCAATAAATCTAAACGTTGTTGCTTGG
This sequence comes from Nicotiana otophora, assembly GCA_000715115.1. Lineage (NCBI taxonomy): Eukaryota > Viridiplantae > Streptophyta > Magnoliopsida > Solanales > Solanaceae > Nicotiana > Nicotiana otophora. The sequence continues at coordinate 12,597 of AWOL01S0022169.1, read as the reverse complement.
ATCTTATCAAGGCTATAGAACTTGCGTTCTTGGAAGGACTTGGAATTCTTTCATTGAATATTTCCATATCCTTTATTTTCTGCACTTTAATTCTAATTGTTCAATTCCTTATTCTTATTGCTTCCGCATTTACTTCTCAAATTCTTACTCTAGTTTGGATCCCCGACCTTGTTGTTATCAAGTGGTATCAGAGCATAGGCTAATCAAAATTTTAATCTTGATAATCTTGGGTGGTTCTTGAGCGAAAAAAGATTAAAAAAACCAAAAAAATAAAGGAAAATCAGCCCAAAAAGTGTTATTGCTCATTATTATTTCCAGATTCAAGTATAATTTGGTTTTCAAGTCAAGAAAGAAACAAGAATAGGGGGATCTTAGATTTCAAATATAACAAAAAAAATCAATTTTTCTTACTCTTTCTATAAATATAATCTTTTCTTTTTTGTTCGTGTCTTATTTCAACCGAGCCTAATAGTTCTAGGATTTGGTTCTTCTTTCATTAGTTCCCCAAAAATCTGAATTTTACTGCTTAGAACTTCATACGAGTTGGGTTTAACTATAAATCTACAAAGTATTTTGTTCAAAGGTTATTTCGAGAGGAAAAAAAAGGCAAAGAGAGGTGAGAGCATTATAGGGAAAAATCCAAATTTGAGAGATACATATTTCCTTTAATCTATGTCAAGATGTCTCAAACAGGTAGTTACAGTGGAAGGAGGAGAGCTATGACTCAACAACTTGAAAAGCCAAACTTACAGTACCGAATGGAAGGAAGACAATGGTAAAGTTATTTTTCAAACAAGAGCTAAAGTGATGTCTGCAATTTATGCCCTTAGAATTGACAAAGCATCTGGCTATAACTTAATTAGCACTTATATGGTTGAGAAATTGAACTTGCTTTGTGTTGAACATATTGAACCCTACATGTTGAAAGGAGTAAAGGTAGATAAAAGAGTGTTATTGCAATTCTTTATTGGAAGGTATGAGGATGTGATTTGGTGTGATGTCATTCGTATGAATAGTTTTCATATCTTGTTGGGAAGACCATGGTATGTCTATAGAAGTGCTTCATATAGTATGGAAAAAAATAGATACTCTTTTGAGGTTAATGGGAAGAAACTCATTCTTGGGCCTTTGACTCCCTCGCAAATTTGTGAAGATGAAAGGATTATTAAAGAGAATATGAAAAAATATGAGAGAAAAGAATGAGAGGAGTAAGGGAGTGCATGTTTATATTTCAAGAGAGAAAAAAGGAGAGGTTGTCTTGAGTGAAAAGAGTGAGATGTCAAGTGAGGTAAAGAGTGATCTTGAGAAAAAAGAAAAGAGAGAAGGCAATGAGATAACAAAAGTCTATGAGGTAGAGAGAGAAAAATAAGAGGGTTTGAGTGAAGAAAAAGAAAAAAACTTTAGTGAGAAAAAAGCGGCTAAGGGCGAGGAGAAAGTTAGTCTTGTGATAAAAGCCAAAGAGACTGTAAGCAAGAAAAACGTTTCTTTACTTCCTAACCCATTAACTCTTTTTTGTTTTAGTTCTTGTGATTTTGTGCAGCCACGTGTTGAAATACCTTTTGAAAGGTGAGGTGAGGTGAGGTGCAAGAGATGGTGGCAAAGGATCCAATTGCATTCCAACATGAATTTGGCGAAATCTATTCTTGTTGGATGGTGGAAGATAAATTCTTGGTTAATTTCTTTGTTGTTGAACCTTTTGACTATTTTGATCCATATTTATAATTTTATGAAATGAGTTCCCTAAAGACATTGCTAAGTTTGATCCAATGCGTAAAAGAATACAAGATGATGATGTTCCATTGGTAAATAAGTCCAAGTATGGTATGTATAATTGGTTTATTTGCANCATTGCTAAGTTGGAGCCATTGCATAAAAGAATACCAGGTGATGATGTTCCATTGGTAAATAAGTCCAAGTATGGTATGTATAATTGGTTTATTTGCATTCTTGGCCTGTCTAGAACACCTAAGGTATTTTTAGAGGTAATGAATTATACTCTTATTTCTTATGTTGGTGACTTTATAATTTTTGTGGATGATGATATTTTGATGCACATCAAGTCATTAACTGTAATATCTAAGTTAAAGTGCAAGAGTAATTTGCTTCCTTTTGAAATTGTGTATGACGTAGATAATTATGTATTCTAACTTGGTGGAAAGAGGCATGAAATTTATGAGAAGAGGCTTGCAAATGAGTTAAATATTTCTTCTTCTCTTATTCAAGTGGCTAATGAGTTTTCATGTGATAAATTGCTAGAATGTGATTTTTGTTCTGTGATGGGGAGTCATTCTTCAAGTCATGTTCATTGTGAGCTTGTAAAAGTGTTTGTTACTAGTAAAGAGGATATGCATGATTGTTATAACACTTGTGATCAAATACTCTTTCATGTAGAGGAATCCATGAGATTTGTAATTGTAGATAGTTGGCTATTTCATAAAAGTATCTTCTTTGATACATATGGTAGAGATACTTATATTAAATGGATGTGTGGTCAATCTTTTATAATTTCTTTATTACGTATACCTATGGACTACCTTACTGACAAGATCGAATTGTAAGTTCCATTGCATGGCGCATCTAAGAGAGTTTTTTATTGTATTAATCTAGGTAGGCATAAATTGTATTGGGATGCTGATGTCCATATGCTTTATAATGGAGTATTTACACATATTAGGATTATTTGGGTTAAATGGATACATGGTCACTATCTTGTTTTATTCCTTTTACTAGTGCGTATTTTCTTTTTCTTGCAAGGTCGAAATTCGAGGATGAATTTTCTTCAAGAAGAGAGGAATGATAGCATCCTAGGAAGCTCAACTCTATGCAAGGACAAGGATGAAGCTTTGGAATCTCAAAGATGGCCTTTAACAAGATGTCAAGCTAAAGAGTTGCAAAACAAGGCCATTAGACTTCAAGCGCAAATAAAAAAGTTGTTAATTGGGAGGAAGAGCTCAAGGATAAAGGATGTGAATTGGCTAGGCGATAGCATCAAGGACAGATAGAGTTTTGGAAGCTCCAAGAAAGCCATTACGAAATCTCAAGCTAAAGAGTTGCAGACTAAGGTTGCTGGACTTCAATGGAAAATAAAGAAGCTTTTAATTGTAGAGGAAGAGCTCAAGCCCAAAGGAGATGAATTGTCCAAGTTTTATAATTATTTGGTGGGCCAAATTGAAGCCCAAGAGAAGGAATATTGGGTCAACAAATCAACCCTTGAAGTCCACCAAAAGGGCTCAAAATGAGCTTAAAAGAGGTCCAAAAGGGGGTGTTTCAAAAGGATCCCAATTGGAGTCCAAACCAATGGCCAAAACTAGTAGTTTTAAGGTCCAAATCTGTCCCAAAGGGATTTGGCCGCCCGCCCTCTTATATTTTTGTATCTTTTATTCCTTAGCAACCACCCTACCTAATTTTGATAACTTTTGTTACCCCTTAGCAGCCCCCTACCTAATTTTGATGACTTTTGTTACCCCTTAACAACACCTCTACCTACTTTTAAGGACTTTTACTCCTATAAATAAGGAGTTCTTCTCATTCATTAAGCACTTCATTATTGATTAAGAATATTATACTTTGAGAGTTCTTTTGAACCTTTGTTACTTATGCTTTGAGATTTATCATTCAACCTTTACTGGTTCTTACTTCAAGGTAGTAAGATAACTTCTTTATTGTAATATCATTGATTACTTTGTGGTATTCTTAGAAGGCGATTAATATGAGTTATTAATTATTGTCTCAAGTTACTCGTAAAGGGGTCAAGATCTGAATCTATTGTTTTGATTTGTTTTTAAGTAAAGGCGTTTGATTTCGTCAATAAATCAAAACGTTGTTGCTTAGATCTTGTCAAGGCTATAGAACTTGCGTTCTTGGAAGGTCTTGGAATTTTTTCCTTGAATATTTCCATATCCTTTATTTTCTACACTTTAATTCTAGTTGTTCAATTCCTTATTCTTATTGCTTCCGCATTTACTTCTCAAATTCTTACTCTAGTTTGGATCCCCGACCTTGTTTATATCAACATAACCCTTGATAGGAAGGTGTGGAGGTCGAGGATTAGGGTAGTAGGATAGGTGGTAGATTGGTCATACCAGTAGGATTAGTACACACTCTCGCATTCTGTTGGTAGTAGGTTTCTATGACTACCCATCATTTTCTTCCATTCTGATCATATTATTATCGTGTTATTTCTATGTTGCTTTTACATGGCTTTTTGGTGTTGTCCTTCATTTTCTATCTTTTAATTAATGTGGTGCTTATATTTTCCTGAGCCGAGGGTCTATTGAAAACAGACTCTCTACCTTCACAAGGTAGGGGTAAGGTCTGCGTATGCACTACCCTCCCCAGACCCCACGATGTGGGATAATACTGGGTATGTTGTTGTTGTTGTTGTAATGCCGAAAAACAAAGCATTTAGAATAATAAATTTAGGATATATGCATTGAAACTAAAAAAACTAAATTTGTTGTTGTTGTTGTTTGCATTGAAACTAAAAAATTTAGTCACAGACAAGTAGCAATTATTGAGAATAAATATCTAAAAGATTTCTTTATTGAAAAGTTTAAGAAGTGAATTATCTTATACTTTTTTTCTTGATTGTGTGGATTGAACCTGAACAACATAGATGGGTGTATAATAGAAATTATCCTAATCGTGGAGGGTTGAAGGAAGAGTTTATCCAAGGGGTAGCTAAGTTTATTGACTATGCCAAGTCTCTTTCTCAATTTGGTGATGAAGGCACGATTAGATGTTCTTGTTGGAATTGCAAGTCTAGAAAGTTGTTGAAACCAGAAAATGTTAAATTTCATCTTTATAAAGAGGGGTTCAAAGATAAATATCATTTGCGTACTGCTTATGAAGAGTTCGAGCCTAGTGTCAACGCGCATTTTCAAATTTTAGTGATAGTAAGGTCATTCAGTGGAAGACCTCCCATGCAAAGGCTACCCGAGCATCTAAGAAGGATGGATTGTTGCACACCGAGGGTTTAGTCACTATGAGGACTCGAAGGAGATTGGTAACTGCCTTGATATATTTATATTGGTTTTCAAGTATATTCGTTGGAACTTCCAATGAACCGATATTCTTTCTTTTGCATGAAAAGGTTTACAAGAGACATGGGTCTATTGATGAGGTCTTTCCTAAGACCCACGCAAAGAGAAAGAAGGATGGAAAAAAGGTTTGGGTTGAATCACTAGTTGTGCAACCATATGTAAGATCCAAACATTCCTCTTATTGTATTTTCTTTAAAAGTGTATATAATAATAGTAATTGCAGGAGGTCACGGGTTCAAGCAGTAGAAATAGTCTCTTGCTGAAATGCAGGGTAAGGCTGCGTATAATAGACCCTTATAGTCCGGTCCTTTCCGAGACCTGCGCATAGCTGGAGCTTAGTGCACCAGGCTATCCTTTTTATAATAATAATGATTTTTTTTTCCTGCAGAATAAGTATAAACAAAGCTTGGAGGAGTACATTCGGAGTCAGCCGATCAATAATCAAGATAGGCAGCATTCATTCAACCGTCAGTCACCCATATTTTCTGCTGTTGCTTCTTCTTCACAGTCCTCTATGAATCAGGATAAGTCGGAGGATGAGTTGGAGGCAACACGGAGGAAGTGGGAGATAACGCAAAGATAGTTAGAGGCAACACAGAGGCTATTGGAGTTAACACAAAGGTCTCTGCAAGAGAAGAATGATGATTACAAGCGCATTCACGAAGATATAAAATGCCTCAAGGCTCAGGTTAAATGGATGGTGAAGTCTATCAAGAATAATAATATTCATGTTTACCCGAAAAATCAGATAGAGTTGAATTTGTACGTAGTTCTAAGGGTATATGGTATAGCTTGATACAAATCATAAAGAAAAATAGAAATATCCAATCTTGGCTATAAGAATGAAAGATAAAAACTGTCAAAAAGAGGAAATAAATGAAATAAGAGAGCTCCGAGTATTGATCTTTCAATATAAGGGATAATGTTTTTTCTTTACAATGTGTTAGTGTGCCTACAGAAACAACAATCATCCCCATTTATAGTGGGGAATCCTACATTATATATAGTAAAAAATACACAGTGGGGAACCCATGAGGAACTAGCTTTTCCCTAATTCCTACCAAGATTCTCTCTCCTAGTGCGGTTGTAACATCTCTTGTCTGTGAGCTCGATATTGACTCGAACTCTCGATCTTGACTCAAGCTCGATTCTGACTCGGAGTCTGGTACTTATTCGGGGTCGATGTCGGTCGGCCTATATATCTTAGGCTCAATAATTTTGCCTCGCCCCGTAGTTCGATTTGGATACGAGTTCGATAATGATACCGAGCTTGTCATTGATCGGTCCTAGAACTCGAAGCTTGATGACCTGAGTTCAGACCTCGACCTGTTATTATGAAGCCACCCATCGATCAAAGTATTATCATACCGACCAGTCTGTACGATGGACTAATCGATTTTGACCGTACACAGATAGTCCCTGCGTTTCTCGGGAAGCATGTAACGAGAAATGATATGATTTTCCAAAGGTATGATTAGATATATACTGACGTGTGCATCGAATCCGATCGTGACGTATACGATACCTGTCTCATTAGTTCAGTTTATCGAGTTATTTAATGCATGTCAGACGGTGGTCGGCCATTACCAATATTGGACCGCCACTGTTCAGCCTATAAATATCCCCTTCTTTCACCAATAACCACTTTTACATCTTCTAATCTCAAATTTTCCTAAGCATTCTCACATACCTTCTGAATTAAGTGCGAAATTTTTCTTCTGTGGTTTTTACTGCAAAATATTTCTTTGACACACCGCATCTTCTTTATTCCTTTCTTCTAAATTCAAAAATAGTGAAAACATCAAAAACCATCCCTCAAAAAGAAGAGGTTTCTTCTTCACAGCTTGCCGCCGATAAAACACCGGTGGAGCCACGCCCTGAGAAGTTTGTTCCCGGAGCATGTCTTCTCACCTTCGATTTTAAGGTCGATAAGGGCTCGTTGGTTCTCGATCGGTATGACGCGGTATCGAGGTATTTGTGCTCGATAACCAACAAGCAACTTGCTCAGTTAAAAACAGATTGCAACTAGGATAATAAGGAAGTGGTAATTCCGGCTCCCGATGAAGATATTACCACCCACGTGGAAGGGTTCCTTAGTGTGTATATTTACCCTTTTACGGTAGGGCCTCTCGACCCTGTTATCATCAATTTTTGTCGTCAATACCGAATAACTGTCAGATTTATCCTTCCTTTTGGCAGATCGTTATCCTGATCCGTTTCTTTGTAAACAAGATCGAGGGGATGTCTTTTACCCTCGATCATCTTATTAGATTGTATAGTCCCCCTCTTTCGAGGTGGATTAATAAAACTTCAACGTAGGGCTACCAAGGTACTGTTCTCGAGCATAGATGAGGACAAGGATTGAGGTTGGATGGGCAGGTTCATTCGAGTGAAGACTTCGGACCTGATCCCAGCCGACAAGATGCCATTCCCTGAGGAATAGAATATGAAGCGTAAGTGTAATTCCGCTATTTATTCCCTATCGCCTTGTCTCTTCGTTACTTTCTTGCTGATATCTCTTTTGTGATGCAGCAGTTCCTTGGATGCCCGGTGCCATTCCCGATCTTAAGATCTAGGTACGGGCCCTGGCTTCGACCTCCACATACGCCGAACGTTCATGGCGTGATTTGGCAAAGGGCCGATGGGAGGTCAAGAATCATGGTAAGCCTATTTCTCATATTTTGAGAGTTTGAACGAAAAAATTTCCACATATTCAACCGATTTTCTTGTGTGCAGGCTTGGGCAGAGTTGCGGTTTTGAGGCCCCTGTCCGGCAAGGAAGAAGCCTCGGACCCGGTTTCTAAACCGGCAGAGGTAAATAAGAGGAAAAGGGCCTCCACTTCCAAAAATCCAAAACCGAAGGCAAGGTCGACTCATAAGTCGAGGAATAATACCATCCCTTTGATCTTAGAACTGGTTCAATGTCTAAGGGATAAAGATGAGGAAGAGGAAGACGACATGTCTGTATATGTGGCCCGATCGAAGAAGACCACCGACGTTCCACAGGCAGCTGGATCGATGGTGGTTTATAAAGCTCTGCCTCGAACTGAGGATATATCAGAGAAAGATTCGGGTAGAGTCCCCGAGTTGTTGGAGATCAAGGATGCTTTCCACCGAAGCCAATGGATGGGGGATATGTCTGAAGGGGCTCTCCTCGAATCTCTTCAAACCGAAGAGAATGCCCCATGTGACTCACTTGGGGCAGTAGCAATCGAAGACTCACCCACCTTCCCTGCTTTTTCCGAAGGGGTGATTCGGGAAGCCCAAGCTTTGGGGGCCCTCGAACTAGACAGGCCTCATGAGGGAGAGGATCCTTTTTGTGACATGTTTACTGGTGTCGAGGACGTTGCCGGCACTGCAGCAGGCTTTGAATAAGGTAAGCCTTAAATTATTTTGTTGGTGTTATCTCTTATGTCTGTTTTTCTCCTCTTACTTTATTTTTTCTGTCTTCGTAGGCCGTGGTAGCTCATCGAGAAGCATGTTCTTGATCCCGAGCTGAGCTGCGTCGATTCGAGGTCAATCTCCAACGGGCCACGGATGAGAGGAAAGCCCCTAATCTGCTTTTTGGGAAAAGGGAAAAAGAAATCAAGGACCTCCGAGCTGAGTTGGCCAAAGCTCACCAAGATCAGACTGATCTGTCCGAGCAGGTAATGACACTATTAAAAGCCTATGGACTTGATACTGGAACAATGATTAATCTTTCGGTCTCACAGCTACAGCAGAAGCTTGAGGTGATCGGGAAGCTCCATGAGGAGGTCGATATGATAAAGGCAGAGTCCTTGAAATGAAAAGGAAATATGGACCGCTTTGCTGCAGAGAAAGAGGTTTCTCGAGCCCAATTATCATCGGCCGAAAATCAACTTCAGAGTCTGAAGGAGAAAAACTTGGTTCAAGCAAGGAAAATAGAGGAGCTCGAGGCTCGGTTGACTTCTGAACTTGCCAAGGCTGAAAAGACAAAGGTCGATGCAGACGCATTTGTGGCTGTTTATCGGGCCGATGCTGAGGCCGCTAAGTCGCATGCGAGAGAAGTAGCCGAGACCGCTCGAGCTCGAGCACATTGGATTGCCAAATTTTCCAAATGCCAATCTCGGAGGGAAACCCTCGAGAAGGTCTATGATCGAGGCTTCGATCTTACTGAAGAGATAATAAAGGCAAAAGAGCTTAAAGCCGATGCCGGGGCCTTGGCCTCCGATGATGATGATGACGATGATGGGAGCAAGAGCGGGGAGGAGCCTGATGGAAAAAAGACCGCCCCCGGGGACAACAAAGAAACTTAGTCCCTTAGTTTCTATTTTGGATGTTACAAACAATCATGTAAATAACCTTGTAAATATATACAAATATCTTTTCTTTTCCCGTCTTGCCTATTTTTACTTTTTGTCTTGTGAAGATTTCGGTTTATTCATGCCTTATGAATATTTCATAAGGCCTTTAGGAAATTCGATCGAATTCGGACTTTGTAACCTTTATATCTGAGTGAGCATTTTCGAACTCGAAGTAATATAGCCCGTAGGCTTAATGATTGAGCGAGTAATTTCTCGAACTCAAGATAGGAGTAGCCCGTAGGCTTAGTATTCGAGTGAGTGCCTTGCTTGAACTCGAAGTAATGTAGCTCGTAGGCTTAATGATTGAGTGAATGATTTCTCAAAATCAAGATAAGAGTAGCCCGTAGGCTTAGTAGTCGAGTGAGTGCTTGCTCGAACTCAAAGTAATGTAGCCCGTAGGATTAATAGTCGAGTGAGTGATTTCGAACTCGAAGTAATGTAGCCCGTAGGCTTAATAGTCGAGTGAGTGATTTCGAACTCGAAGTAATGTAGCCCGTAGGCTTAATAGTCGAGTGAGTGATTTCGAACTCGAAGTAATGTAGCCCGTAGGCTTAATAGTCGAGTGAGTGATTTCGAACTCGAAGTAATGTAGCCCGTAGGCTTAATAGTCGAGTGAGTGATTTCGAACTCGAAGTAATGTAGCCCGTAGGCTTAATAGTCGAGTGAGTGATTTCGAACTCGAAGTAATGTAGCCCGTAGGCTTAATAGTCGAGTGAGTGATTTCGAACTCGAAGTAATGTAGCCCGTAGGCTTAATAGTCGAGTGAGTGATTTCGAACTCGAAGTAATGTAGCCCGTAGGCTTAATAGTCGAGTGAGTGATTTCGAACTCGAAGTAATGTAGCCCGTAGGCTTAATAGTCGAGTGAGTGATTTCGAACTCGAAGTAATGTAGCCCGTAGGCTTAATAGTCGAGTGAGTGATTTCGAACTCGAAGTAATGTAGCCCGTAGGCTTAATAGTCGAGTGAGTGATTTCGAACTCGAAGTAATGTAGCCCGTAGGCTTAATAGTCGAGTGAGTGATTTCGAACTCGAAGTAATGTAGCCCGTAGGCTTAATAGTCGAGTGAGTGATTTCGAACTCGAAGTAATGTAGCCCGTAGGCTTAATAGTCGAGTGAGTGATTTCGAACTCGAAGTAATGTAGCCCGTAGGCTTAATAGTCGAGTGAGTGATTTCGAACTCGAAGTAATGTAGCCCGTAGGCTTAATAGTCGAGTGAGTGATTTCGAACTCGAAGTAATGTAGCCCGTAGGCTTAATAGTCGAGTGAGTGATTTCGAACTCGAAGTAATGTAGCCCGTAGGCTTAATAGTCGAGTGAGTGATTTCGAACTCGAAGTAATGTAGCCCGTAGGCTTAATAGTCGAGTGAGTGATTTCGAAATCGAATTAATGTAGCCCGTAGGATAAATGGTTGAGTGAGTGATTTCTCGAACTCAAAGTAGGAGTATCACGTAGGCTAAATAGTTGAGTGAGTGATTTCTCGAACTCGAAGTAATGTAGCCCGTAGGCTTAATAGTCGAGTGAGTGATTTCGAACTCGAAGTAATGTAGCCCGAAGGCTTAATAGTCGAGTGAGTGATTTCGAAATCGAAGTAATGTAGCCCGTAGACTTAATAGTCAAGTGAGTGATTTCGAACTCGAAGTAATGTAGCCCGTAGGCTTAATAGTCGAGTGAGTGATTTCGAACTCGAAGTAATGTAGCCCGTAGGCTAAATGGTTGAGTGAGTGATTTCTCGAACTCAAAATAAGAGTAGCACGTAGGCTTAATGGTTGAGTGAGTGATTTCTCGAACTCAAAGTAAGAGTAGCCCGTAGGCGTTGTTGATTTTCGGTTGGCAGTCCCCGATTTAAGGGGTAGTGGTCGTCCCTTAAGCCTGTTTGCATAATAAATCTCGAAATAGAGGAAATGTTTCTTGGATACAAGATATGGGTAGAGAAGAAAGTTTTCTTTGTAAGTCATTATACATGTGTTCATGTTTTGTGTCAGGGCTCGGGCCAACTACATGAGCATGGTTAGTTTTAACCATTTGACTCTTATAATTTTTCCTACCGGAACCCTGTTGTTATGAAGTAACTTTCTTGCATCGAACTTGATATGTTTGAGGGGTAATGCCCGTCCAGTATTCGAGGTTGATTGTAAAGAGGCCCCGGATACTGTTGAATTGTTCTAAGTTAGCATGATCAATGGTTGTCTCATTAAAAACCTTGTCGAAAAACCCATTCGGGATAAAACTGGTCGAAGGGGAAAAGAGTTCAACGCGTTCTTTCGGACCTAGGGCTTTGTGTTAAATGATCCATCCTTGCTCCAGATCGAACTCCTGCAAGGGTTCGTTTTGAAATATAAACGAACATGGGCGGGTCGTACCTTAGTAGTAGTATCATTTTAGGTGTGACACATTCCAATTGCTTGACAGTTGTTTGCCGTTTATAATGCCGAGCTTGTATGATCCTTTTCCGACGTTTTCGAGAACCTAATACGGTCCTTCCCAGTTCGGTCCTAGTTTTCCTTCATTTGGATTTCGGGTACTGAGGGTGACTTTCCTTAGCACTAAGTCTCCAAATTTAAAGTGGCAAAGCTTGGTTCTTCGATTATAGTATCTTTCGATTCGCTTCTTTTGGGCGGCCAATTGGATGAGAGCAACTTCTCATTTTTCATCCGATAATTCGAGGCTAGTGTTCATAGCCTCGTTATTTGACTTTTCTGTTGTATATCGAAACCTGGCACTAGGTTCCCCGACTTCGACTGGAATCAAGGCTTCGGAGCCATATACTAAGGAGAACAGGGTCGCCCCCGTACTAGATTTTGATGTTGTTCGATATGCCCAAAGAACTTCGGGTAGGATTTCTCTCCATTTTCCCTTAGCGTCGTTCAACCTCTTTTTTAGGTTTTGAATGATAGTTTTGTTCGCTGATTCGGCCTGTCCATTCCCACTGGGGTGATAGGGTGTTGATAATATCCTTTTTACTTTGTGGTCTTCGAGGAATTTTGTCACTTTGTTGCCGACAAACTGTTTCCCATTGTCACACACTATTTCGGCGAGTATCCCGAATCGACATACGATATGATCCCGGATAAAGTCTATAACCTCTTTCTCTCTTACTTTTAGGAACGCATGTGCTTCAACCCATTTAGAGATATAGTCAGTCATAAATAAAATGAACTTAGCTTTACATGGGGCCGATGGAAGAGGGCCGACGATATCCATTCCCCATTTCATGAATGGCCATGGGGATAA
>AWOL01S0022167.1:0-48849 GCA_000715115.1 Nicotiana otophora | reverse complement strand
GCTTAGGTATATGCGTTCATAACATCATCAAGCCTCTGAGGGAATCCCATCATATCATCTCGGTCACCGTGGGCAAATCATCAATGTATACAAGCTGATCAGGTGGTGGTGCGTATATAACGCCATAACCTTTTCCCATATCTCATATATATATAATATACGCGTATATAATGCCATCTGGTCATGGGTCAATGTACATGTATAAATACATAAGAATTACGTTAATAAGATTTTTTGGATTGTCATAAAATCAATATGCCTTTCGGATAAACTTTATCAAATACGTATTTTTCTGAGACCCATGAACAGAAGATATAATAATAATTCATATGTTGAATCAATAACATAGACACCCCTAATACTTCGATGAATAAAGTCATTTATGAAAATTGTGCGTTTACTCGTTTCGTTTGTATTGTATGGATCATGCCAAAAAGAAAGAAGGGATAGCTTTAACATACCTTTAATGTCAACTTCCTACTTGTATGTGTGAACAATCTCCTCAATCTTGTATGTCAAAACTAGTCTTCTTCATGTTTTGCTTTAGTGTAAAGAGATATATCTACCTTTGTAGCTCAAATTTCACAAGGGCCATTTCTAATCTTGTTGAGAAGAAGCAACAAATGTATTTCTCTTGCTAACAACATTGCTTGATATATATATTATACGTATATCCTCCAAAAAGTGAATGGGAGGAAAGGAAATAACTCTTATATTTCCTTGCTTTTACATACTGCCATCGCCGCTATCCCTTCTCCAAATGAATTTTGATCTCAATTGAAGATAAGTAAAAAGATGACTAATGTACACTTCCCTTCTACGTGTTTGCAATGAATGTATTGTCCATGTGTCCTTCTTATTTAATTATCTAAAGTCAAGAGTCATTAGCTCTTTCTCCAACTGCTACCACGTGGGTGGGTGGGGGGTGGTGTGGGGGGCTTTGTCCCCACCTATTAATTATCCATAAATCTTTAATTACATGGTTAATCTTCCATTAATTCAATAATTAACTAATTACTCACATAATTAAGAATTATCTCAAATTACTTAAAATATTACTCATTTTTAACACACTTTATACATCATACCATCATGATCATGTGGTACCTTGTATGTTACTAGTCCATAAATACCGGGTATTATAGCTCGGACTGTATTTTATCCCAAATTGTCAAACTTTGACGAAATTCATTTCCTTCGATTTGCTTACCCTCGCATCTTCACAAATTTACTCATCACTTATTTGAAGTAGCATAATACTTATAATCTCAAAATAATCTCATTCCCGAACTTACGTCGATTAACTTACGACAAAAATTTTAACGTGCAAAAATGCGGGATGTAACATCTCATTTTCTAGATTTCATCAATTTATTTATGGAGTACTTTCACGTACGACAATATGGGGTGTAACATCATTCCCCCCTTTGGAACATTCGTCCTCGAATGTTAACTGATGCACTTATCATTCTTATAACCCATAGCTCTTGCGAATACTTTAGTATTCTTCTTGCCATCGAGTTAACTGTTCTGTGAATGAATCCGAAATGCCAGGGCATTCCCCCCTTTAGGTCTCTTTCTCACACCATGACTTATGGTCGGAATCCTTCCAATCTCGTAATTGTTTCTACCCTCTATCATGCTGCCTGTACGACTCTAACTTTGTATGCGCGCGTATGCGACGCTTCTCTCCTCTTTCCTCCAGCTTTTAGTCAATCTCTAGGCCTCACTTGGTAAACATATACAGAGCTTAATAAGATGTCCCTCTGGGCATCTACAGGTAGACTGAAGTTCTTTGCTCGGTACTTTGTCGAACTTATGAATATTACTATATCTTATTTCATAGACCTGATTATTCATCTGTATGACTTTATTGTATCTAGGTAGGTCATACTATACCATAACTCTTACCTCAATTTATCGTTCTGAGGTCTACTATCAAGCTCCAGGTTACTTTTATTGCTTATCCTATGTGCATAAATCTAAGTCCTTTAATGCTTCTTTACTACTGTTCATCTTAAGGATGACGGCCTAATCTCATCTCATACTTTATAACTTTTATCCATCCTTTGTTGATTCACCTGAATATTGATCTATAATCTACCACTGATAACTTGACCTTCTATGTAATACTGCCCCTAGGGCTCACGTCTCATCGGGGAACATTTGAAATGATTAAACTGATCCACCTGGGGAGATACCATGCTTTCATAACCGTATTTCATAGCATCCCGATGTGATTCACCTTATGTGGGTAATTTAAATCATGTAAAATTCATGAAATCAAATCATTACTCAATCGAAGGCCCAAACGCCATCCTTTATCTATTACAATTACACCCTCATTCTATTACCAGGGCAACATTCCATTTCTTCTAGATGCTATTAGTCTTAGACTCCTTTGAGTTCATTCAGGCTATACCGAGCTTTGTATAACTTAGAGAAACCATCAGCTCTTCTTGTTTTCATGGGCTTAATCCTGAGAACTTATCCATTCTCGTCACCTTCTCACTTGTCCTTTCTTATCCTTACTCGTGTCTTCCTAAAACCTTGTCGCTTTACCATACTTTAGCTTGCCGACCTACACACATCTATTTATATTACTCACAACCTTCCTTCAACTTGCTTGTACCATAGATTCCTTTGTGTTATTCTGGAACATCAAGCGTGACATCGCATCGTCTCTAACTCTTCTTTACTCTCTTAACTAGTCCTCTCGATACCTAGAAACCATAGGCTAGAAGATATACCACCAATGACGTCTCTATCATTCCTGGAAACTGAATCCTAGCGCTTCTAGTCTTCTATCCGAAGTATGGACTATTCACAACCTTCTGCATTTGCGTATCTCGTACGTTGTTCAACTTTACCTTAAAATCTCACATCATATCTTCTATTTTTTTCATGACCTCCCTTCCACATAGGTATAATTCACATCCACAACTTGAAGCTCAATTATAACGTAAACAATCCGGTGGGAGCTTCATACTGACTTCTTATAAGGCTGGTACCCTTCTAACGGGATTTATCGTAGAGCCGTTATAGAATATGGCTATTGTACTATCTCTCTTGTACCTCTTACATTAAGAGTAATTCTATAACATTCTGGGTCCAATAATCAGACTCCTAATTTACTTAGTTGATGTAACTCATTAGTTTCCTCTTTCCTCTGATCAACCTTTATGTAGGCTTAAGCTTTCTTCCAATCTGTGGTTCATGGTATTAGTTATTACTTTAGCCCTTCATGGATGCTATGGAATATCCATACAATCTTCTAACAATTCAATCCTTTGTTCTATGATCTGGGCTCAATTCTTTCTTTTAACTTATACCATAGTCTTCTACGGTTTGTATAATTTTTAACATATATGCTGCATGGATAATACTCCGAAGTCTTGAGGGCGTTCATAACGTAATTATCCCCGGATCATTGATCAAATAATTCCTTTAGTTCTTTGTCAACTTTCTTTAAGCGTAAGCTATTACTTTTTTTGGTCTTTCTGCCCCTTGTTGCGTGCATACTTAGCTTATCTTAGTTCCCACACATGCCGAAATTTTTGTACAACTCATATGATCTCGAATATTACTCTTGATTTCCATTCCTTAGCCAGGGTAGGTGCCACTTTCTCATGGAGTGCATACAACGTTGTAGTGAGACTGTTTTTACACGACCATTTCCTCACTGTGCTTAGGTTGAAGCCTTCTTTCTTATTTTCTCGGCTAGTCTTTCATCGTAGTACTTAAGGAGACCCTCTGGCTCTTGTAAAGTTACAAGCTTATCACATCGTATACTTGACGAAATTTTTGATGTTCTTCCCCGCCTATAATTATCCGTAGTTACTTATTTCCACGCCCTTGTGCTTTTAGGGTTGCTTCTGAACTAATATTTTGACTGTCTTCTCAGTGAAATTCTCTTTTATTTACCTTTAACTACCCCAACTCCTATATGAATATATCTCAAGGATCACGATGTCATATCTGCGAGACTGAATTCCCCATGTTGGGGGTCACTATGTTCGTCTTGCACAATCTGTTGATTTGTCTGTGTCCTCTCATTTAGCCTCAGGCTCTTCCTGAATCAACTACTAACTACTCGTTGACCCATTCTCATATCAATATTCCGCATAATCTTTCTTGGGTTATTTCCTTTGTCTTAACTTACATCTCGCACTGGTTCCTTATCTATCAATAACATCTTAGGTAGGAACTCTTACTTCCTCTCCTTGACATCGTGTTTGCATAATGTTTTGGAATCGTAGCATATCTGTAGGATTTGAATAAAAGTGCAATCTCATCCCCCCCCCCTTTTTGTCGCATTCTTCATTTACCATTCCATATTTACTAGAACCACTTAATTCTGACTTAATGCCACATCACTCCATATTTCCCCCTTTTTGGGGAGTACTATGATTTAGTGCTACGATATTGTACATATAGATGTTTTATCCCTTCATCTTTGGCATCTTTTCACATCATCGATGACCTTTACTAGCCTCGTGGTATTCCTTCTGTACCAAGGATAATAAATTTCCTTACTCGCTAGGGCGACACTTAGTATAACTGGCACATACAGTCCCTTAAGCTGAACTTTGCTCACATTGCTTGCTTTAGGAAAGCGTCTTCCTGAATGACCATTCTTTGAATTTCTCATGAATCTTTTTCTGTTGTCCATTCTATTATCACCGGAACGAACTCTGAAATTCTTATGATGTCGACCATTATCAAATCATTCAGTCCCTAATTCATGTTTAGTTTATTTTGTTCACCAATCCATACTGATTTCTATTACTCTGGGGTCTAACTTTTCCTTCTGGTAATCACGTTAGAGTCACGAACTTATTTCTCAAAATGAGGATGTAACTTTATGGCCTATACTCTTTTGTTGTCTCAAGGCCTTTCACCTCTCATCCTTTCCTTTATTTGACTATAGACTCTGTAATACTGTCATCTTTTTGATCTACCGTTGTCATCCATGTATCACATCTTACTCATAATGCTTCATTAGCTCTCTTCTTATTTCCAGCTAACATTTATGTCTATCACTTTATTCTGAAAACTTGAACAAAATATTCTTTTGCTTTTAGCTCCCCTTGCACTTTCTCCACTAGGGACTGGAGCTACACTAAGGTAATATTTATCCCTTCAAGGCTTTCAGTGCCTATCGTTATAGTATTCATATCTAGCTGTACTATTTTAGAGTGCACCCTCTGGGTGTCTCACATGGAGATCTATTAACACATTTGCAATATCTTTCGGAAATGTCAGCTAACGCTAATAATCCATTCACCATTTTGGGTTACTCTAATCCCAACTAGATCCTCGCATCCTGCCTTCTCTTATACTAATTCTGTTAGCCCCCATAGGGCATAAATGAGATGGGTGTGGCCAATTGTACATTCCTTTGTTATTGTTGAAGGTAACTCAAAAGGCTTATATTCCTCTGTGATAATCTTCATTAGCCGGGTAGCTCGTACCCTTTTTCATCTTACTTCTTTTACTTGCCGAAACATGTATCTACCTTTCGATTCTCTTATTCTTTTTTTTTTACCATAAGAGTGGATAAACATTTTTGCCTTAGGGATCCTTATCAAGAAGTTTTACACATCTTAGTACACACATGATCTGCTGAAGACCTCACATTTACTCATCATAAGAATCATGAAAAATCGAGTTCCTCTGACTCAACTCCTCCACAACTATATCTCTTACCAACCGTCTTTCTGGATGTAGGCATCGTCGTATTATGAATAAGATAGAGTTTAGGAAATTGAGTTTTTACAACTGAGCTCTACCACACGATCTATAGTAAGAAGAAAGAGTGACAGTCCTAAATACACTGTAGCCTCCTGCTTATAAGTGCGGTGCACAACATACCCATAAACAAGACTCTACTAGACACGGCTTGTAGACTCCCTAGGACAGAACTGCTCTGATACCATTTTTGTCACGACCCAAACCGATGGGCCGCGATGGGTACCCGATACCTTACTCAACCGAGTACCAACATAACGTATCTTTTCGTATCATACTATCATAGATAACTGAGTCGGAGAGGCTGTCGTGATATAAGTAGAATACAACATAAAATATTAACTTATACATAAGACATACAGGTCTATAAGACAAAAATAACCACTCGTACACTGAACATAGGCCGACAAGGCAATACAATCTTTTACGTACATGACCTCTGTCTAAAGCCTCTAAGAATACATAATTGTCATAAAGGTCGGGACAGAGCCCTGCCATACCAAACAATACACGTCTAAATCATACTGACCAAACAAGTAACTTCGGAGCAAATGAAGCGCACCAACATCTTCCGCTGAGCTGATAGCCTACTTGGAGGACTCTCAACCTGTCTATCGATACTTGCAGGCATGAAACACAGCGTCCCCAGGCAAAGGGACATCGGTACAAATAATGTACCGAGTATGTAAGGAATGAAAATCAGTAAACAATAGACATGAGAAAAATATGGAGTAAAAGACTCGACATGTATATTTGAATAACTCTGTGAATCATTAATATTTAAAATGTCATGCATATGCGTAGAAATATCATACCATGCTTAGGTATATGCATTCATAACATCATCAAGCCTCTAAGGGCATCCCATCATATCATCTCGGCCACTGTGGGCAAATCGTTAATGTATACCAGCTGATCAGGTGGTGGTGCGTATATAACGCCATAACCTTTTTTCATATCCCATATACATATGATATACACGTATATAATTCCATCTGGTCATGGGTCAATGTACATGTATAATTGTATAAAATGCATAAGAATTACGTTAATAAGATTTCTTGGATTGTCATAAAATCAATATGCCTTTCGGATAAACTTTATCAAATATGTATTTTTCTGACACCCATGAACAGAAGATATAATAATAACTCACATGGGGAATCAATAACATAGACACTCTTAATACTTCTATGAATGAAGTCATTTATGAAAATTGTGCGTTTACTCGTTTCGTTTGTATCGTATGGATCATGCCAAAAAGAAAAAAAGGGATAGCCTTAACATACCTTTAATGTCAACTTCCTGCTTGTATGTGTGAACAATCTCCTCAATCTTGTATGACAAAACTAGTCTTCTTCACGTTTAGCTTTAATGTAAAGAGATATATCTACCTTTGTAGCTCAAATTTCACAAGGGCCATTTCTAATCTTGCTGAGAAGAAGCAACAAATATATTTCTCTTGCTAACAACGTTGCTTGATATATATGTTATAAGTATATCCTCCAAAAAGTGAATGGGAGGAAAGGAAATAACTCTTATATTTCCTTGCTTTTACATACTGCCATCGCCGCTATCCCTTCTCCAAATGAATTTTGATCTCAATTGAAGATAAGTAAAAAGATGACTAATGTACACTTCCCTTCTACGTGTTTGCAATGAATGTATTGTCCATGTGTCCTTCTTATTTAATTATCTAAAGTCAAGAGTCATTAGCTCTTTCTCCAACTGCTACCACGTGGGTGGGTGGGGGGTGGTGTGGGGGGCTTTGTCCCCACCTATTAATTATCCATAAATCTTTAATTACATGGTTAATCTTCCATTAATTCAATAATTAACTAATTACCTAGATAATTAAGAATTATCTTAAATTACTTAAAATATTACTTATTTTTAACACACTTTATACATCATACCATCATGATCATGTGGTACCTTGTATGACACTAATCCATAAATATCAGGTATTATAGATCGGACCGTATTTTATCCCAAATTGTCAAACTTTGACGAAATTCATTTCCTTCGATTTGCTTACCCTCTCACCTTCACGAATTTACTCATCACTTGTTTGAAGTAGCACAATACTTATAATCCCAAAATAATCTCATTTTCCGAACTTGCGTCGATTAATTTACAACGAAATTTTTAACGTACACAAATACGGGATGTAACATCTTATTTTCGAGCTTTCATCAATTTATTTATCGCGTACTTTCACGTACGACAATATAGGGTGTAACAGAATGGAATGATTTGGCAAGCATTCCAACAAATCTAAAGCATTCCCTCATAGAGAGAAGGGAAAAAACCTTAACCTCAAAGCATCCTTGGAGACATTTGTTTGTTTACTCCCACAACACATATCTACGAACCCCTTCAAGTGTTTATATTCATTTTGACCTGGTGCACCGGTGAAGAACCCTCGTTGCTCGAGAAAAGTGAGCATCACATTAGTTATTTGAAAGTTGCCCGCCTTAATACGGGAAGGGACTATTGAACTTGCGTACCCTTCATTCGGCAACACCCGGTGTGGAGCCACTCGTGGCGGAGGTGGGGGGTGGAGCAGACACATTGTCTTGAGGCACTCGGCCTCATCTATTGGCTTGAGGTTCAAGAGGGACCTCATCCATTTAATCATCCTCAACGTCCACATACCCCAAAGCTATGTTTTCGAGCTCGTTGTTTGCCATGGTTGCACCTACAATAATTTAACACGTTAATAACAAGGAAGAAAAAGAAGATATTCCCCAAAACACACCTAAATATATAGCTAACACCATTTTTAGCTCCCCGGCAATGACGCCAAAAATTGATCTCGTCCAATTTCACACCTCAATTCAAGGTTATGAAACAGTCGAATGCAATGATAGTACCCAACAAGATTCGGGGTCGATTTCCAGAGGGAGCTATATATGGGAGTTAGGAGTATATATTGTAGTATGTGAGTTTGACTATCTCAACAAATTGGAGTTGGTTTTAAGTCTGATTTAAAACTAAGAGTGCAAGTTGAGAAATAAAACTAAGAAATTGTTTTTGTTGTTTTTCAAATTTTGTAAAAAGCCTAGGGCTATGACCATCACCTAGGTGTTTGCCTAATGGGATATAAATCTTAATACTTGTTTTACTGATCGCGGTGTATTATAGCTATCAACACTCAATTACCCACTCAATACCTCTCGGTCAGATAGTGATTTTTCCCAATTTGGCTTTCTCAAGTCCAAATGGGTATTGCACAAAACTGTAGATAAAAGCTCAAGTCGGGTTATTACTATCTCTTGGTTGAACCCTTTAATTTGGATTATCAATCTCTCGATTGACCCAATTTCTTGTTAGCCAAGTTTTTCTAGACTAAGTCTCTCTTTCTCAAGTAGAGACCAAGTCAAATAGGCATGAACTAATGTTTTTAACCATTAATTTCAAAAATTAAAGCATGAACAAGACTAAATAATAAACACCCAACCATAAACTAGCATTAAATTAAACACCCATAAGGTTTATACACTAGGGTTGGGTCACAACACTAGTGAAAATCTAGCTACTCATGCTTGAAATTGAAGAAAAAGAAGAAAGAATGATAATTAAACTCATATTGCAAGATTAAAATGATAAAATCTATGTTAAAATAGCTCAAAATATGAAAACTACTAAAAGAAGTAAAGAGAAATGGCTACTGTAGCTGCTGATGTCAAATTGCTTTTACCTAAAATTGTGAAACTCGTCTATTTATACAAGGCTGAAAATTTTGGACAAAAATGCCCTTCGGGGGATTCTGCGGCCGTACAATTCCATGTGCGGTCCGCAGATTTCTTCAACTTGTAGGAAATGGAGGTCTGCGGCCGCATAATTCTGATCTACGGCCGTGAGGCCTTCTTTCTGCTGTCCGCAGAATTGTAACTGCGGTCGCATCTTGCTCTTCTGTGGTCCGCACAATTACATCTGCAGCTGCGTACCACTTCTTCTGCGGCCGCACAATTCATGTGCGGACCACACTTCTGGGAGACTTGGAATGCACATTCTCTGAATTTTTGTTCCTAGCCATCTTCTACAACCGCACAATTCATGTGCGGACCGCACTTTGCACAAAGATCAGCTACCCTTTCTTCATCATCTGCGGTCACAGATGATATTCTGCGATCCGCACTTCTTAGCTTTTGTGTCTTTTATGGCCTTGAGTTTAGATTACTCCTTTTTGAGTTAGATTTCATCTCGGGAGTCCATCATCCAATATTCCTGCAATTTAGCACATTTTATCAGTTTTCGGAAATATAATTAAACGATTTTGGACTAAAACAAAAGTTAAAAGACGCTAATAAGTAGTCAAAATTCCCACTTATCAGTACCCCCAAACTTAGGTTTTTGCTTGTTCTCAAGCAAATAAATTAGTTCCCACCTCCACAAGTTAAGGGTCAGTCTAGCTAATCAAAGGTGAGTGATTCACACATCAATTGGCACCAACAATTACCCACACCATGAACTAGACGATGCAGAGAATTGATAATAACACTCCTAGGGGCGAAGTTGGCTCCGATGGTACGGGGGGGAGTAGATCCGGCCTCAGCAACGAGAACGATCTGTTCAAGGATGAACTTTTGCGGTTCATGAAGGAAGTAAACGCCCGCATGGATCAAATCCCGGGCGCACCATCAGTATTAAAAGGCCCAAACTTGAAGAAGTATATTCAATTACCGTATAAATCGAGCGCACCAGAATTAATCCTGAAGCAGTTCAAAATGCCCGAAGTGCCGAAGTATGATGGAACTTCAGATCCGCAGGAGCACATTACCACCTACACAACAACGGTGAAAGGAAATGATTTGGCTCCTCACAAAATTGAATCCGTGTTGCTAAAGAAATTTAGTGAGACTCTCATGAGGGGAGCTTTAACGTGGTATTCATTATTGCCCGAGCATTCCATAGATTCCTTTGAGATGCTCGCAGATTCTTTCATCAAGGCTCATGCCGGATCCAGAAAGGTACAAGCCCGAAAGGCTGACATATTCAGGATCGCGCAGGGAGAATCCGAGTTATTACGAGAGTTCGTTGTCCGGTTCCAGAAGGAAAGGATGTTACTATCGGTAGTTGCGAATGAATGGGCAGCTGAAGCGTTCACCAAAGGTTTAAATCCAAGAAGTTCGAACACTTCCCTGAAGTTGGTAGGAAAGTCTGCTTGAGTTTCAAGCAACGACTTGGGCGTATGTCCGCAACCGGTACGAGTCAAAAATAAGGATCAAAGATGATAAGGTTGGTTTTCCATCGTCGACCAAAGGACGGGAGAAGAATAGAGTAAAAATGAAAGATGATATTGACACAGATAGATGGTCTTTGAAGGGCTGGTTTTTGCCCTACGAGCGGACAGAAGGTCATGGCAGGAGCTTCCAGACAACAGACAAGTTCACCATTTATAGAAGGACCAAACGTGGCTGGAACAACAGATTGCTTGTAAGGCCCCATAAAAAATTCCAAATGATTTAAGATTTTAAAGTGCGCCAACGGTATTTGGGAATAACGTATTTGAGAATTAAAGGAGATCTATGGGATATAGCCACATAATTTTGAATTGATAGTGTATGTTTAAGGTGTGTTGGAATATACTAAGGAGTTTTGTGAATGGCAAGAACTTGTGTGGAACAAGTTGGATACATTAAGTGGAAATGATGTTTCAATTGGCATAAGACCCGCCTTCAAATGAATATAACTCTCTGAGTATAATGACTTTGGTGGTGATCTACCTATACAATTAAAGCCCTTTTAGTCTAGTTTCTAATGCATCAAACCGTTTGTCATTTGGATATGTATACAGAATGTTATGGCCATTTTACTGAACCTATGTCATATACGCGGCCAGATGCGCGGCCACGCATATTTGGGAGTTTCTACCTTGTGTGCGCGGCCAGATGCATGACCGCGCATGTAGGAGCCCATTAAATACCCCAAAGGTCGGGTAGAGAGACGGGTTAAGTCATTTCTTGAGCTAAAACCTGATATTTTAGAGAGAAGTAAGAGTGTTCTAGAGAGAGGAAGAAGCTCAAGTGTTTTGTTCATCAAGATCTTATTCAAGCCTTGAAATCTAACAAGAAAATCTCGCAAGATCTTCACTCAAGTAGTAAGATTCAAACCCCTAGTCTTCAATTTCAAGTTTAGGGTAAAATATGGATGATTGAGAGTATGATTCTTGGGTGTAAGAGTATTAATTATACATGCTTGTACCAATAAGGTTTGTGGGAAGATTGTTGAGCTAAGATAAGTAAAGATTGGGTTGAGGAGTGAAGGAAATCTTGTATAAGAACCTTGTAGCCAAATTTGCATACCTAGTGTTTGATGAAATGCTCAAATGAGCTGAAACCATGAATATCTTCTTAATTTGTGTTCAATTTTGTTATGTCTCAAAATAGATTAGGATTGCTAGAATTTTCGGAAACGTTGTAGTAATTCAAGGAAAGCTCAAAGTGAGGTATGTTGGCTAAACTTCTCTCCTATAATTGAATCCCATGATGTTCTTGTAAGTCCCGAGTTATCCATTATAAATTAACTATTCCGAATAAGCTTTGTGTTGAAAGGTATATGTTCAAAATGTGTTCCAGATGCTCTTACCATATGATGTTATCCTTTGGGAATGTGTTCAAAGCATGAGTGGTGTATAAAAATATTATGACTCCAAGTAGTGTTTCAAGTGAAGACTATTATGCCAAATTGTGTAAGAAGTCTCAATGTGCTTAAGACTCTTAATTGCTCATAGGTGTACTAAAAGTCGTGATTAGAAATTATTTATTGTCGATAATCTATAAAGATACTTGAAAGTGAAAGTAGTGAGTTGGGATATATAAGTGTGGACACCGTGCAAAGAATGAAAGTTATACTTGTGGCCAACAGCGCTGATGAAACAAAATGATGTGTGAAATATTATGAAATGAGCCTTGATTCAACTATTCCAAATTGACTCCAAATAGAATTATCCAAAAGCTTATGTACTCAAGTCATGTCCAAATGTGGTTGTTCTAACTAATGCTGTGCTTGGTAGGTATTTCTAATATATTTTGAGTTCTTACATATTCATGAGTTGAAATTGTGTATTTCCCTTTTGGGAAAAAGTATTTCAAAAGTATTCTATATGATGATGTTTATGATGATAATCCTTGAAAGTAAAGAAATAAAAGTGCGGAATATGATATACGGCCACAGTGCCATGAATGAAGAATAATATGTATGGCCAAGGGATCCAATGAAATAATGGTATTGTAAGTAGTTGAAATAAATTGTGTAGTGATATATGGTGTGAAAGGTTATGAGATGAACGTATTTTACTTATGTTTCCAGTGTGTTATAAGCTTCTACGCCCTCATGAGGAGAGGCTATGGTGTTCCTAAATATTTTAAATGTTCTTGATGTCCTATGATCACCCATGGCACGTACAAGTAAGTGATGGTATGAACATGAAGTGTGGCCGTTTGCCTAAATGAGAATTATGAGGTGTTGTATGTCCCAATGGTTTCAACTATAGTTGTATGCTTCTGAAATAATGTATGTAAATGACTTCGATGTGAAGTCCCCAAGAATCATGAACTTAGCTAATGGCCTTAAGATGACAAGAGAGTATATAATGTACTTGAAGAGGGATGCCCTATGCTAAGTGACGATAAATCTTATGGATAGCGTATTTGGGCCATGCGCCATTGTAATCGACTTATTGATTTACCATGCATGTTCTAATGTAATGAGTTGTGTTTCTCCATTATGACCATGAATATGAAGTATTCAAATGATATGAGAAATTACGACTGTAAATGTAATGACAAACTATGTCGCTTTGAATTTATATATGGTATTGTGATACACCTCCACCCGCATATATTGGGGTGAGCCGGTAGGGCCGCTTTGTGTTGGGATTATGGTATTATGATACACCTCTACCCATATATATTGGGGTGAGGCGGTAGGGCCGCTTTGTGTTAGGATTGTGGTATTGTGATACACCTCCACCCGCATATATTGGGGTGAGGCGGTAGGGCCACTTTGTGTTGGGATTGTGGTATTGTGATACACCTCCACCCGCATATATTGGGGTGAGGCGGTAGGGATACTTTGTGTTAGGATTGTTGTATTGTGATACACCTCCACCCGCATATATTGGGGTGAGGCGGTAGGGCCACTTTGTGTTGGGATTGTGGTATTGTGATACACCTCCACCCGCATATATTGGGGTGAGGCGGTAGGGCCGCTTTGTGTTAGGATTGTGGTATTGTGATACACCTCCACCCATATATATTGGGGTGAGGCAGTAGGACTACTTTGTGTAGAGATTGTGGTATCGTGATACACCTCCACCTGCATATGTTGGGGTGAGGCGGAAGGGACGCTTTGTGTGAAGGTGGTTATAGAGGATCCCCGACTTAATATCTATAAATGATTAATTGAAGCTCTTAGTAAATTGGCTCGACGTTGATGGCTATCTAAGCCCTTTAATTGTCACCATGATTCATCATATTCATGTTGTATTCCAAGCCCTTGAATAGGTGTATTTGTATTGTGTAAGTAAACATTGTGAACGGTCTATGAGACACATAGGTGTATAATATGATATGTGAACACTAAGGACGCTCTATGAAATGTATATGTGTAAAATAAGAGAGGAACGTTCCACTTTCATTGGCCTTGTTTGTACAAGTTGTTACAATTACATTATATAATGTATTCCACGTATAGTTCATATGGCTCAGTTGATCCTAAAAGAAGTTTAGAATGATGCAAGTATAATAAGAATTGAAATGTGATTCTATGGGATATTTCGTAGTTTCTTGATGTATTTTATTTGACTCTTATTTGAGTTATCATAATTTTATATGTTGTTTTGACTGCCATACATACGAGTACTATTCTAAATGTACTCACGTCCCTTTTGCCAGGGGCGCTGCATCTTTTAATGGATGCAAGTATACTTCTACAGGATGATATGGATCTTTGATAGGGATCTTCTTCACTACTAAGCTTATGGTGAGCCCGCTACAGTTCTTGTGGGTGTTTGGGTCTAATTCATTTTATGTATTTAGGTATCTATTGTCATAGAAGCTCCATGTACACTGTGGGCCATGAAATTAAAGATTTGGATTTTGTCGAGTATTTATGTTCACACTATTTACAGCTGTTTAACCATCATGAGAAAGAATTTATGGGCCGTTGAGCTAAATGATTCAATATGAAAGTCAAGATCTAATTATGTTATGGTAAATCATGAATGAGTAATGATGAGAGGTTAATGTAAATTAGGCTTGCTCGACTGGGTTTACTCGGTTGAGCGCCGGTCGCACTCCCTGAGTTCGAGGCGTGACAAACTTGGTATCAGAGCATGGTCTAGGAGTCCTAAGGTGTCATGGAGCTGTGTCAGTAGAGTTCCTCTTATCGGTGTATTGCCGGCCACACTTATAATGGGGAGGCTATAATGACATTTAGGAAATATTTCTCTTCTTCTATCATCGATCGTGCGTTAAGGTTCTGAGTTAGTCTCGGAGTTCCATTGTTAATATCAAGGAATGTTTGCACATCGTGCTATGCAATGAGAAAGGACTAAGGATTAAAGGAATGACACATATAGTAAGCATAATGTGTGAGGTGCCCTATTGTCCTCGTAATGGACGAAGGAAAAGTAAAGGATACGACCAAGGTAAACAAGGTCATAGAGTTAGCTTCGAGAGTTATGGTTGGTGTTGTTTTCATGTATATGGTGCAATGTGGTCTTATTTATATGTTGTTAGGATTGATTTCTGAGATTCTCTGACAGGTGGATATGCCATTACAAGGAAAACTCTGTCAATTTTCTGGAATATTCGGGGAGTTAGTCAAATATGAGACTTGGGAATGCGAATAAAGAGCAAAGTCATATTGTGTGTTTTGTGGCTTGCCCTAAACCTCATTCGAGAATGAATGATCCTAAGTAGGGGACAATGTAAGGACCCGTAAAATTTTTCTAATGATTTAAGATTTTAAAGTGCGCCAACGATATTTGGGAATAACGTATTTGAGTATTAAAGGAGATCTATGGGATAAAGCCACATTATTTTGAATTGATAATGCATGTTTAAGGTGTGTTGGAACATACTAAGGAGTTTTGTGAATGGCAAGAACTTGTGTGGAACAAGTTGGATACATAAAGTGGAAAGGATGTTTCAATTGGCACAAAACTTGCCTTCAAATGAATATAACTCCCTCAATATAATGACTTAGGTGGTAATCTACCTATCAAATTAGATCCCTTTTAGTCTAGTTTCCAACGCATTAAACCGTTCGTCATTTGGATATGTATACAGAATGTTTTGGCCATTTTACTAAACCTTTGTCATATGCGTGGCCAGATGCGTGGCCACGCATATTTGGGAGTTTCTACCTTGTGTGCGCGGCCAGATGTGCGACCGCTTGCCCAGGTGTGCGGACACGCACGTAGGAGCCCATTAAATACCCCCAAGGCCGGGTAGAGAGATGGGTTAAGTCATTTCTTGAGCTAAAACCTGATATTTTAGAGAGAAGTGAGAGTGTTCTAGAGAGAGGAAGAAGATCAAGTGTTCTGTTCATCAAGATCTTGTTCAAGCCTTGAAATCCAACAAGTAAATCTCACAAGATCTTCACTCAAGAGGTAAGATTCAAACACCTAGTCTTCAATTTCGAGTTTGAGGTAAAAGATGGATGATTGGGAGTATGATTCTTGGGTGTAAGAGTATTAATTATTCATGCTTGTACCAATAAGGTTTGTGGGAAGATTGTTGAGCTAAAATAAGTAAAGATTAGGTTGAGGAGTGAAGGAAATCTTGTAGAAGAACCTTGTTGCCAATTATGCACTCCTAATGTTTGATAAAATACTCAAATGAGGTGAAACCATAAATATCTTCCTACTTTGTGTTCAATTTTGTTATGTCTCAAAATGGATTGGGATTGCTAGAATTTCCAGAACGTTGTAGTAATTTAAGGAAAGCTCAAACTAAGCTATGTTGGCTAAACTTCTCTCCAAGAATTGAATCCCATGATGTTCTTGTAAGTCCCGAGTTATCCATTATAAATTAACTATTCCGAATAAGCTTTGTGTTGAAAGGTATATGTTCAAAATGTATTCTGGATGCTCTTATCATACGATGTTATCCTTCGAGAATGTGTTCAAATCATGAGTTGGGTATAAAAATGTTATGACTCCAAGTAGTGTTTCAAGTGAAGGCTATTATGCCAAATTGTGTAAGAAGTCTCAATGTCTTTAAGACTCTTAATTGCTCATAGGTGTACTAAAAGCCGTGATTGGAAATTCTTTGTTATCGATAATCTATACAGATGCTTGAAAGTGAAAGTAGTGAGTTGGGGATATAAAGTATGGACACCGTGCCAAGAATGAAAGTTATACTTGTGGCCAATAGCGCCGATGAAATGAAATGATGTGTGAAATATTATGAAATAAGCCTTGATTCGACTATTCCAAATTAACTCCGAAAATAGAATTATCCAAAAGCTTATGTACTCAAGTCATGTCCAAATGTGGTTGTTCTAACTAATGCTATGCTTGGTAGGTATTTCTAATATGTTTTGAGTTCTTACATATTCATGAGTTGAAATTATGTATTTCCCTTTTGGGAAAAAGTATTTCAAGATTATTCTATATGATGATGTTTATGACGATAATCCTTGAAAGTAAAGAAATGAAAGTGTGGAATATGATATACGGCCAAAATGCCATGAATGAAGAATAATATGTATGGCCAAGGGATCCAATGAAATAATGGTATTGTAAGTAGTTGAAATAAATTGTGTAGTGATATATGGTGTGAAAGGTTATGAGATGAACGTATTTGTACTTATGTTTCCAATGTGTTATAAGCTCCTACGCCCTCATGAGGAGAGGCAATGGTGTTCCTAAATATTTTAAATGTTCTTGATGTCCTATGATAACCCATGGCATGTACAAGTAAGTGATGGTATGAACATGAAGTGTGGCCGTTTGCCTAAATGAGAATTATGAGGTGTTGTATGTCCCATTGGTTTCAACTATAGTTATATGCTTCTGAAATAATGTATGTAAATGACTTCGATGTTAAGTACCCAAGAATCATGAACTTAGTTTATGACCTTAAGATGACAAGAGAGTATATAATGTACTGGAAGAGAGATGCCCTATGCTAAGTGACGATAAATCTTATGGATAGCATATTTGGGCCATGCGCCATTGTAATCGACTTATTGATTTACCATGCATGTTCTAATGTAATGAGTTGTGTTTCTCCATAATGAGCATGAACATGAAGTATTCAAATGATATGAGAAATTACGACCGTAAATGTAATGACTAACTACGTCGCTTTGAGTTATATATGGTATTGTGATACATCTCCACCCGCATATATTGGGGTGAGCCGGTAGGGCTGCTTTGTGTTGGGAATGTGGTATTGTGATACACCTCCACTCGCGTATATTCCGGTGAGGCGGTAGGGCCACTTTGTGTTGGGATTGTGGTATTGTGATACACCTCCACCCGCATATATTGGGCTGAGGCGGTAGGGCCGCTTTGAGATGGGATTGTGGTATTATGATACACCTCCACCCGCATATATTGGGGTGAGGCGGTATGGCCGCTTTGTGTTGGGATTATGGTATTATGATACACCTCCACCCACATATATTGGAGTGAGGTGTTAGGGCCGCTTTGTATTGGGATTGTGGTATTGTGATACACCTCCACCTGTATATATTGGGGTGAGGTGGTAGGGCTGCTTTGTGTAGGGATTGTGGTATTGTGATACACCTCCACCCGCATATATTGGGGTGAGGCGGTAGGGCCGCTTTGTGTTGGGATTGTGGTATTGTGATACACCTCCACCCGCATATATTGGGGTGAGGCGGTAGGGCCACTTTATGTTGTGATTGTGGTATTTTGATACACCTCTACCCGCATATATTGGGGTAAGGCGGTAGGGCCGCTTTGTGTTGGTATTGTGATATTGTGATTCACCTCCACCCACATATATTGGGGTGAGGCGGTAAGGCCGATTTGTGTTAAGATTATGATATTGTGATACACCTCCACCCCCATATATTGGGGTGAGGCGGTAGGGCCGCTTTGTGTTGGGATTATGGTATTGTGATACACCTCCACCCGCATATATTGGAGTGAGGTGATAGGGCCGCTTTGTGTTGGGATTATGGTATTGTGATACACCTTCACCCACATATATTGGGGTAAGGTGGTAGGGCCACTTCGTATTGGGATTGTGGTATTGTGATACACCTCCACCCGCATATATTAGGGTGAGGCTGGTGGGCCTCTTTGTATAGGGATTGTGGTATTGTGATACACCTCCACCCGCATATATTGGGATGAGGCGGTAGGGCCGCTTTGTGTTGGGATTATGGTATTGGGATACACTTACACCCGCATATATTGGGGTGAGGCGGTAGGGCCGCTTTGTGTAAAGATTGTGGTATCGTGATACACCTCCACCCGCATATGTTGGGGTGAGGCGGAAGGGCCGCTTTGTGTGAAGGTGGTTATAGAGGATCCCTGACTTAATATCTATAAATGATTAATGGAAGCTCTTAGTAAATTGGCTCGACGTTGATGGCTATCTAAGCCTTTTTAGTGTTACCATGATTCATCCTATTCATGTTGTATTCCATGCCCTTGAATAGGTGTATTTATATTGTGTAAGTAAACACTGTGAACGGTCTATGAGACGCATAGGTGTATAATATGATATGTGAACACTAAAGACGGTCTTTGAAATGTATATGTGTAAAATAAGAGAGGAAGGTGCCACTTTCATTGGCTTGTTTGTACATTTTGTTACAATTATATTATATAATGTATTCCACGTATAGTTCATATGGCTCAGTTGATCCTAAAAGAAGTTTAGAATGATGCAAGTATAATAAGATTTGAAATGTGATTCTATGGGA
Source organism: Nicotiana otophora (assembly GCA_000715115.1). Lineage (NCBI taxonomy): Eukaryota > Viridiplantae > Streptophyta > Magnoliopsida > Solanales > Solanaceae > Nicotiana > Nicotiana otophora. The sequence goes on along the minus strand of AWOL01S0022167.1, from coordinate 29,178 downwards.
TATTTCGTAGTTTCTTGATGTATTTTATTTGCCTCTTATTTGAGTTACCGTATATTTATATGTTGTTTTGACTGCCTTACATACGAGTACTATTCCACATGTACTCATGTCCCTTTTGCCGGGGGCGCTGCATCTTTTAATGGATACAGGTATACTTCTATATGATGATGTGTATCTTTGATAGAGATCTTTTTACTACTCAGCTTATGGTGAGCTCGCTATAGTTTTAGTGGGTGTTTGGGTCTAGTTCATTTTATGTATTTAGGTATTTATTGTCATAGAAGCTCCATGTATACTGTGGATCATGAAATTAAAGATTTGACTTTTGTCATGTNGTTGGGATTGTGGTATAGTGATACACTTCCTCCCGTATGTATTGGGGTGAGGCTGTAGGGCCGCTTTGTGTTGGGATTTCGGTTTTGTGATTCACTTCCGCCCGCATATATTGGGGTGAGGCGGTAGGGCCGCTTTGTGTTGGGATTGTGGTATTATGATACACCCCCACCCNTTTTTTACTACTCAGCTTATGGTGAGCTCGCTATAGTTTTAGTGGGTGTTTGGGTCTAGTTCATTTTATGTATTTAGGTATTTATTGTCATAGAAGCTCCATGTATACTGTGGATCATGAAATTAAAGATTTGACTTTTGTCATGTATTAAGTTCATACTATTTACAGCTATTTATAAAGTTGTGTAACCATCATGAGAGAATTTATGGGCCATTGAGCCAAGTGTATTCAATATGAAAGTCAAGATCTAATTATGTTATGGTAAATTATGCATGAGTAATGATGAGAGGTTAAAGAAAAATTAGACTTGCTCGATTGGGTTTACTTGGTTGAGAGCCAGTCGCGCTCCCTGAGTTCAGGGCGTGACATCGCTGCAGGATAAAGAAATCCCGGGGTCAAGATATTCTTCTTACCCAAAGTTATTAGAGTATAACTTCAACGTCGGTGTAATGGAGTTGGTATCAGCCATATATCAAAGAGGCACGATTCCCGAGACCTATGAGATCTGATCCCAGTCAGGGGGGTCCCAATTTATGGTGTGAATATTATGGAACTAACGTCCACCGGACTGGGGAATGCCGACACCTCCGGGAAGAAGTGGAAACACTGTTAAAGAATGGTCACCTCAGAGAATTCTTGAATGACCGAGTTAAAAAAATTTATGGTCAGAACAGGGGCGACGCGGAACCCTCGAAATACGCCAAACGATCACCATGATCTTGGAAGGGAATGAGATTAATGAGGTCACCTTTTCGACAACAAAGTAGACAAAAGTATCGATAACTCATAGTAAAAGGCTTCGGGAAGACGATATCACATTTACGGATGATGATGCAGACGGATGTTGCTACCGCACAATGACGCACTGGTAATTTCTATAAATGTGTTAGATTTTAAAATTAAACGTGTTTTAGTAGATCCAGGAAGTTCAGCTAATATCATACAATGGAGAGTACTGGAGCAAGCTAAACTCACCGAAAGCATTATCCCGGCAACGAAATTCCTCGCTGGATTCAACCTCGCAAGCGTGACAACGCGAGGAGAAATTTTGTTGCTCACGGATGCTGAGGGAGTAATGAAAACAACACTCTTTGAAGTGGTAGTTGGAGACATGGGGTATAACATCATCTTGGGAAGACCATGGCTACACGAGATGAAAGCTGTGCCTTCAACATATCACCAATTGTTAAAGTTTCCGACATCCGAGGGGATCAAACAGATAAGGGGTGATCAACCGGCAGCAAGAGAAATGAATGCAATTTTGGTCTCCAGTAGCAAAGGAAAAGAACGTGCGACATAGCAATTACTGGAACCGACACCTGCCCCCAAACCAGAGGAAGTTAGCCCGGAGGCAGAAGAGTCGGAATAATATCAGGTACCAAGGTATTTTTAAGTACCAGAAGAGACGGACACGACGAAGTTCACATTAAAAGAACTAGGGCAAGTTGTGTTGTTTGAAGAATTCCTAGAAAGAAAATTCCATTTGGGAATAGGACTGCACCCGGAGCTCAGGTCTGCTCTTATTGAATTTCTTAAATTAACGCTAATTGTTTTGCATGGTCGCACGAGGATATGATAGGAATCCCGATGGAGATAGCCGTGCACAAGTTAAGATTGGATCCCAACATACCTTCGGTAAGGCAAAAGAAGCCCTATTGCTGAAGCAAGGAATAAATTCGTCAAAGAAGAGGTAACCCGTTTACTTAAGATTGATTCAATCCGAGAGGTAAGATATCCGGACTGGCTAGCCAATGTAGTAGTAGTTCCTAACAAATATAATAAATTTTGCATGTGCGTAGATTATAAGGATCTTAATAAGGCGTGCCCGAAAGACTCATTCCCATTGCCGAATATCGTTCAAATCATTGATGCCACAGCCGGGCACGAGTTAATGAGTTTCATCGATGCTTATTCTGGGTACAATTAAATCAAAATGAACCTAGAAGACAGGAAAAGACTTCGTTTATAACAAATTTTGGTACATATTGTTACAATGTAATGCCCTTCGGGTTAAAAAAATGCCAGAGCCACTTATCAACAGCTCGTGAATAAGATGTTCGAAAAACAAATAGGAAAGTCTATGGAAGTATATATAAACGATATGCACGTTAAGTCTTTGAATACAGGTGACCACCTGAAGCATTTGCAAGAAACATTTGACATCCTGAGGGAGCATAATATGAAGCTTAACCCCGAGAAGTATGCGTTTAGGGTAAGTTCGGGTAAGTTCTTAGGATTCCTAGTCTCACAAAGGGGAATTGAGATAAATCCCGACAAAATCAAGGCCATAGAGGATATCCCAGAACAATTGTCTAGCGTAAAGGAAGTCCAGAGGCTCACAGGGAGATTGGCAACTTTGAGCAAGTTCATTTCCCGATCATCGAAAAAATGTCATCGCTTCTTTGCACTACTCAAAAAGAAAAATAATTTCAAATGGGCACCAGAGTTTCAGCATTCCTTGAAGGAGTTGAAGAAATATTTGTCAAGCTCCCCGTTGCTCTCAAAACCAAAAGAAGGTGAAATATTGCTAGTCACCCTCGCAGTTTCAGAAGTTCTAGTAAGTGCATTTTTAGTCCGAGAGTATGAAGGTACACAATTTCCCACTTATTACGTTAGCAAAATTTTAACGGGAGCAGAAACTCGCTTCCCACATCTGGAAAAGCTGGCCTTAGCTCTCGTAGTCGTCGCTCGGAAGCTGAGGCCCTACTTCCAATGCCACCCGATAGTTGTGGTGACTACTTTTCCTTTGAGGAATATCCTCCATAAACCCGAGCTCTCGGGTAGATTTTTCAAATGGGATGTCGAAATGTGCGAGTTCGATATAGAGTATAAACCGAGGACTGCAATTAAGTCATAAGTCTTGGATGACTTTGTTGCCGATTTCAGCCTGGGACTATTGCCTCTGGCAACCAAGGAGGCAATAATGGTGTCAGAATCGACATCTTGAGTTTGGACCTTATTTACGGATGTAGCTTCAAACATAAAAGGGTCCGGGCTCGAAATAGTCTTGATCACGCTTTCGGGGGAAACCTTAAGGCAAGCCATCAGAACGATTCCTTTAACTAACAATAAAGCAGAGTACGAAGCCTTGATTGTAGGGATTGAATTGGCCCGGGGGCTTGACTCCAAAGTCATCGAAATCAAATGTGATTTGCAGTTGGTGGTAAATCAGGTTTACAGAATTGTTGACACCAGAAAGGAACATATGCAACAATACGTGGTAAAGGTTCAGGCTTTATTGGCATGATTCCGGGAGTGGTCAATTACTCATGTCCCGAGGGAAGAATACGCGGAAGCAGATGCATTAGCAAATTTGGGCTCATCGACCGAAATCCAGGGATCAGAATCAGGGACGATAGTAGAACTAATGAACTCAATCTTGGACACAGATGGTTACCTTCAGTGAATTCGACTAGTTTGGTTTGGGACTGGAGAAACGAAATAATTGATTATCTCGAGCATGAAAAGTTGCCCGAAGACCCCAAAGCATCAAGAGCGTTACACGCCAAAGCTGCACGATATAGCTTCAAGAAAGGCCAATTGTATAGAAAATCCTTTCAAGGCCCGTTGGCTCGGTGCTTAGGAGCATCAGAAGCTAACTATGTCATGAGATAAGTCCATGAAGGGATATGCGGCAACCACTCAGGTGCAGATTCTTTGGTGCTGAAATTAGTTTGGGCAGGATATTACTGGCCCCGTATGGGACAAGATGCTAAAGACTTCGTACAAAAATGTGATAATTGCCAATGCTACGCACCTCTAGTATATCAACCGGAAGAACCACTACATTCGGTTCTGTCCCCGTGGCCGTTCATGAAATGGGGAATGGACATCGTCGGACCGCTACCACCGGCTCCTGGAAAGGTAAGGTTTCTTTTAATTTTGACTGACTATTTTTCTAAATGGGTGGAAGTAGGTCCTTATCAGAAGATCGGAGAACGCGAAGTAGTCGACTTCCTGTAGGAAAATATAATTTGCAGGTTTGGAATACCAAAAGAGATTGCATGCGACAATGAGCCGCAGTTTATCGGCGCAAAAGTTACAAAGTTCCTTGAAGATTTGAAGATAAAGAGGATCACCTCTTCACCTTATCATCCGAGCACAAATGGTCAAGCGGAGTCAACAAACAAAGTGATTATTTAAAATCTCAAGAAAAGATTGGAAGCAACAAAAGGCAATTGGCCCGAAGAATTACCTGGGATTTTATGGGCCTACCAAATAACGGCCAAGTCAAGCACAGGAGAAACCCCTTTTTTCCCCTGTGTACGGCGCAAAAGCTTTGATACTGGTGTAAGTAAGGGAACCAACCTTAAGGTATTTCCAGGCGGACGAAGAATCGAACATTGAAGCAATGTTAATCAACTTGGAGCTGCTCGAGGAACGCAGGGACTTGGCACATTTAATGGCGGCGCAAAAGCAGAGAATGGAGCGATATTATAATCGAAGAGCTAATTTCCGTTATTTTAAAGTGGGAGATTTAGTTATGAGGAAAGTAACTCAAAATACCCGGGAGCTTAACGTGGGGAAGCTGGGTCCAACGTTGGAAGGTCCCTATCGAATTTCAGCTATCATTGGAAAAGGCTCGTACGAGCTGGAAAAGCAGAACAGAGACAAGTTACCTAGCAACTAGAATGTGGAATACCTCAAACGATATTATTGCTGATAAACATTACCCAAGCGGAAAGTATGTACTGCACTCTTTTTTCCTTCGTTTAGTTTTTGTCCCAATTGGGTTTTTCTGGCAAGGTTTTTTACGAGGCAGCGATAGAAAGCATACTACGAAGACAACATCAATAAGATCTATGATGCCAAGGCTTCACTCGGGGGCGATTAGGTAATATTTGGTTGATAGCAAATTTTCACCGGGAAGTTAAGTTTTCTACTGAATAGAGGTTACCCGACCGTTCACGAGCACAAACCACTAGAGGACTATTAGGTATTCTTTCGCTCGATATCATGGATTTCTAAGGGGAAACAAGATATGTTGCAGAGTTAAGGATTACCTAGCAATTCATTGGTGGAACCTTCGAAGATACAAGACTTCTAGTGTTCCAATTCGCATTCTTCGCATTCGAACACTGGGGGGAGGGGGGGGGGGGTGATATGAGGATACGACAACACTAAATGCCACATCAACCGGGGAATAAAAATTCGGGAACAAAATACATCATTGGGACTGGAGACTGCGCAGCCATCCCTATAGAAACAAGCTGTACAAGATAGCCACAAGTCATGGCAATTTCTTTTCTGCATAACAAAATACTTATGTAATCTGTGAAAATAGAAATAAAATGAAATCCTTTTACTTTTATCTTGTTTCTTGTCTGAACGATGAGATAACCTTGTCACTTAAAAATTAAACAAGTACTTCAAATATTAGTGCCGTAATGAACAAGAGACGTCCTCTTCAAGAGCACCGTAAACATAAGAGGGCCCTCTCTTATAAAAACCCTCACGTTAAATGGTTGGTTCTGGAAGAATTTATGCCCGGAATCAAAAATGCTATCGGAAAAAAATATACCCGAAGCCGCATATGAAAAGGATGCAAAAAGCAAATTTGCACAAATACTTATTGAAACTCTCACGTAAAAGGGATAATTCTCGGAAACAAAGTGCATCGAAGAAAATGCATCCGAGACCATATACAAAAAAATGTAAACAAAAAAACATGCGCAGAATCCTTAAAAGAATATAAGGGTTCAAAAACTTGTATGGATATTCAAGCAAAAGTAAGACTCAAACAAAATATTTGAGCAAAAAATATGTCTTCATTTACAAGAATGTGCCAAAAGAAATACAAAACAGGAAAAGATAAGTAAAGCTAAACTGCAGTGCCTCCGAGCCCAGGAGAAAGAGAAGTCTCCACGCCCCTGGGAGTGGTAGACGGTTGCGCCGATGGCTCGAGATTTTTCCCAGTCTGATCTTCAACATCGTCGCCCTCCGATTCTTCTTCAGTTCCCGAAAATTCGGAACCAGAACCAGATGGGCCCAATACATCGGACCTCGATGGAAGGCCAGTCTTAACGGCTAACTCAAGCTCGTGTGCCTTTTTGATCATTGCAAGGGATACAAATTTTCTGGCTAACTTATACTACATTCTATACAGAATTGTAATACCATTTTGCTTTCTCGCCTTTTGACCTCATCATTATTGTGCCCGAAAACTCTGTTCCCGAACTCGTTAGTTTTGTCATTTTATTTACATTCTAAGACTAAGTATTTTATATTTCATCAGTTATTTCGTTACTTTTTGGATCAAATTAATTCACTTGTCTAGAAACCACGAACAAATTCAACTGTACCGTTTTACGGGTAAACAACTCACGTAGATGAAACTAATTATTTTAGTGTTAATCCTAATGAGCGATCATTAGATGACGAACTCATGGCTGCACAATTTGGTGAATATAAGAAAGAAAGTTTAGATGATGGCGCACCCATAGGAACAAATTGAACTAGGGGTGTTCGTCGGTCGGTACGACATTTAGATATTTCAGTTCGGTATTTTCGGTATTCGATTTCTTAAAATGCTATACCAATACCGCACCTAATTAAATTCAGTATGGTTCGATTTTTCTCCTTTCGGCTTCGGTTTATTCGGTTTGAATACCAACTAGTGCAAGAATCATAAACTTTAATATTCTTAATTAAAGTACTCAAAAGTACAAAACTAAAAATATTTGTCGACAAAAGTTTTGTCCAAAACTAGCAAATATCAACCTAGAGAGAGAAAATTGTACATAAAGAAATAAATTTGATCATTAGAAATGTCGTGTTGCTTGTTTAGAGTTAATTTATGAACTTAAAGAATAAAGAAAAATAAAATTTTAGATTTTTTATATTTATGTTATAATTAACAATATGTGTATTGTGTAATATAATATATATTTCGGCACGATTTCGGTATTTTATTTTAAAATACCAAATACCATACCTAATACTAAGTTTTTTAAAATTTATACCAAGTATCATACCGAATACCAAAATATCGAATACCAAATACTAAAATTTTCAGTTTCGATATGATAATTCGGTATTTACCAAATTATGCCCCCTAAATCTAACAACAGCTCCAACTCAAACTTAATCTCGTCTGGACCTCTCTTATACCTCCCACTAGAAGTAGAGCCCCTAATAGAAGAAAATCAACATCACTACAATGAAACTATTTTACTAAGGATAAACAAAATCAAGAATCTGTTTATAAAGAATGTAAACAACTATTTTCTTTTAAAACTAAAAAAGTCAATGCGGACAAAGATTTAGTTAGATATTTTGAAAAAAGTCACAAACAAAATGACTTGGCATTCAGCGCGGCCCAAGGCAAGGGACTGGGAAATGTTCCTATTGAATCGGGATAGGGATCACATACACAACCATAAGTTAACCCTAGGACGGGAGGACTTTTAGTATATGACAAAAAGAAAGATAGAGAAACTTTAGCAATATCAATGGTTGTTGAAGGGTTACCTTTTAGTTTTCCTTCCTCTCTGGGTTTTGTTCATTACATACAAGATCAGTGCAATTTTCTTTATACATGAATTTCTAGATCAACTGTTAGAATTGATTTTTTTAATTTTTCTATTTAATATTAACAATATTTTGACCGAGGACATGGCCCTAGACAGGAGGGTGTGGAGGTCAAAGATTAGGGTAGAAGATTCGTAGGTAGTCGAGCGTTTCTCTTTGTCTTACTAAGTTTGCTAGTATTAGTGTTAGTATGATATATTACCTAGAGTTTGACTGTATTCTGGGGTTTGGTCTTATTTTATCTTGCTTGTTGTAATTACTTTTTTTTCCCAGTCGTTCTCTAGCCGATGGTCTATCAGAAACAACCTTTCTGCCCTTCCAGGGGTAGGGTTAAGGCTGCGTACATCTTACCCTTCCCAGACTCCACTTGTGAGAAACTACTGGGTTTGTTATTATTGTTGTTGTTGTTGTAATATTAACAATATTTGCATTATTATTTTATCACTTGAATTATAAAGTTGCTATCACTTCAGACATAGGTTTTAGACTAATGGGCATGACTACTTAACTATTATATGTCATTAGATAGATAGAAATTGGCAATGCAAAACGTATTTTAATGTATAGATACATTGATAAAAGACACATTTGAGTATTTATTTTCAAAAATATTTTTGAAATTGCTGTTTATTTTGTAATTAGTGATAAATTTATTATTATTTCTTTAGATAATGCTTATAGTAATATTAGATTTTTAAAAACAAAATAGATTTCATATTTTTCTGATATTTTGCATATTAGATGTGCGTGTCATATTTATAACTTTGTTGTAAAAGATGGCCTAGAATTATTTACCACTACTCTTGATAAAATTTATCTTGCTATCAATTATATTTTTAAATTTCCAAAACTAGAAAGACGTAAAGAATTTAAGCAAAGGTATCATGATTATAACATCCCTTATAGGAAAATTCCTCCGGATGTCAAAACTAGGTAAAATTCTTTGTATGAATAATTAATAGTTGTTTACAAATATAGAAGGCCTTTACAATTAATTTTTAATACCCGTAATGATAATCCTAATGATTAGATTGTAGATGACGATTGAGAATCTCTTTACAATCTTATTATATTTTTAGAAAAGTAATTTCTAGCTACTAAAGAATTTTCCGATGTGTATTATCCTACTATTTTACCTATTTTATTTTATATGCTCTTATATCTATGACATTTGCATATAAAAAAAATTACAAAAAAGTTATTATGCCGTGATTGAAATATTTGGAAAATATTTTTTCCTTATTCCCCTATTTTCTTAATTGCAATTGTATTAAACCCTACGATGAGAGTAGAAAGTTTTGAAAACTTATTGAAACGGTTTTTGAATGCTTAGAAATTACTGATCCATCAAGTAAGGATGTTTCTATTATAACCATCAAGCCAAATTACATACTTATGTATAATACTAGTTTCTGATCACGCACGTCACACAAATATTCATAATTTTTTTAAGAACTACATAAAATATTACTGCTTTCGTCCAATTTTATGTGGTTTTATTTGATTGAGCACGAAGTTTAAGAAAGAAAGAACTTTTTTTGAACTTATGGTATAACACAATCCACATATATTTGTGTTCCTATAAATGATCTCATTTAGGGTAATATATATATTAAAGTTAAATTATTTATAAATATAAAAATATGTCATTCTTTGGGACAAACTAAAAAAATACAAAATTGATACACAGGGAACATAAAAAATATATTTGAGTTATAAAAAAAAAACCTGAAAATGAATGTTGATGTATTTAACTAACTCAACAAATGAAAAATTATACCACACAAAAGTCCTTAAATGTCATATTGAATTATTCACATATTATTAAAAATCTCACTAAAAGACATGAATACCACTTTTTTCATAAATAGACTCGCAGTTTATAGGAAAATAAAAAAATCACAACGTGAAATGATACACGAGTTTATTATAAAACAAGGAAGGGGTTGCCAGTGTTGAGCACGGGTCCAACATGCTAATTACAGAACGTGCTTGGAAGAGTTTTTCAAGTATTTTGCACTTAAAACAAGGCATAAAACAATAAAATATTTACAACTTACTAAATGAGCATATAGCGTACAATGAAGATTAGTGATAAATGATGAAAAATGCATGATTTTGAGTATAGCTTCATGTCATTTTGTACCTGAGTTGCGTGATATTACATATTTATAAACATAAAATATGCTCATTACATGTTTATTCTGTGCAAGAATGAGTTTGGATGGAAGTTAGACAAAAATCAGATGATTTGATGCAAAAAGAAGTTGAGAGGAAAGAGCTGGGAGCGTGCCACAATTGGAGCATTGCATGAAAGTAGGCACGAAATGACCTAGGGAATGAACAAAAAAATAGTGCAGTATGGAGGTTGGCACTGAACCTGGCACACGAAAGAACAAAGAAGAAAAAAAAATAGTTGGGAGCGTGCTAGGGGTCGCCGTTGCACCAACCCTAGCACACGACTCAACTTCTCCTGACCGAAATAGGAGAGCTCAGGGCCGCCCCATACAAACCCTAATTGATGTAAATACATCATAAAACGTCCTTTTGAAGGGGGAGACACTATTTTATGGTTAGACAACACCTAAAGAGGCGAGAACACACTAGGAGCAAGGAGAAAGATTCAACTACGAGTTTTTTCCCTTCTTCCTATTTTTCATTGTTGGTTATGACTTTTAGTATTGTAGTTTTACATACTATTATGAGTAGCTAATTTATTATCTAGAGTTTTGATGGAACCTCTTGGAGGATAAAATCTTGTTATGTTTTAATATAATTTAACCTTTGGATGTATCTACTTGTGCAACTACGTATTTATTTCATTTGATTGAATGACCATCAATTGACTATAACTATTTATTATGTGTTGCTTAAGAAAGGATATATATTTAGGTGGTTGCTGAACAACGTTACTCCTAAGGTACATAAGAGATCAATACAGGTGGTTTAAAAATGAGATTAGAGATAACGAAGCTTTGACGCGATCATAGTGAGCGGTAAAAAAGTACGAGCTAGCGTAATTCGAGAGAATATGACTAGTACATTATTGTAGTTGCTCGAGAGAGAATTACGATAAGTCGAGTGCTCATGATCAATAGAGAATACTTAAGCGAAATTGTAGGAGATGTAGCGGGAAAGATTCCGACAATTGAGAAAATCATAACTCTAGGCCTCCTTAATTTTGTCTCCAATCCTTAGTATCCCTAGTTGTTTTAATACTTTAATTTGTTAGTTAATTAGTTAGACATAAGAATATTAATCTTTATAACTTATGAATTGTTCGAGCTTGTCTTCTGAGTGATAGTAAATAATTATAGCGAAATCTTAGTTCTCTGTGGGATTATACTTCGGACTCTTCAATCGGATTATATTTACAGCGACCGCTTATCCTTTTTAGAACTAGAGTTGGGCGTGATCAAATTTTGGTACCGTTGCCGGGGAACTAACGATGTAGTTGTAGCTGTAAATATTGATAGTTTCAATTTTGAATTTTTTTTTTGTTTTTATTTTTGATTAAGAAATATGAGATCTTGGAATTATGGGAGTTTAGGTATTGATAATTCTACTTTTGATCCTTATATATATTGTGAAGGAAACCACCAGTGGCAAAATTATCAAAATATTTCCGAGAGCGAGTTTTGTGCACCAACTCAATCTTATATGTGGAATATGTGTGGTGGTCAAGATGGTCACTTTCATGCTTGTGCTTATATTTCTTATCCTCCCCCAACCCCATATTATGATGGTTCTACTTTTTCTTGTGAAGTTAATAGGAACAAAGCACCTAGGGATGATGACCTGAAAGAGATCAAGGATATGCTAAGGTGTCTTGTGGAACAAAATAATGAGAAACAACTGCACATACAAAGGCAAGAGGCTACTATTCGTAACTTGGAGGCTCAAGTGAGTCAACTAGTTGAAGCATTTAATGCTCAACAAGCTAATATTATGGATAGTAGCCAAAACGATCGTGAATTAGATGCTGAAATTGAGGTGCAAATGGAGGAGGTCAGAGTAGAACACCAATAATCTATCCAACTAGAATTTGAGGATGCCGATATTATAGAAGTGATACTAGAGTCCACCAAGGACATTGAAGATACATATCTAGTTGACTCTAGTGTCAATGCTGTTGAGGATGTTGACAGTCCTGAAGTTTATGTATTTGAGCGCATTGGTCCTCACTCCAAGCATTTTCTCACATTGTGTTGGACATGAAAATAGAGTCATTCAAGCCAATTGAGGGGTCAAGGAATGAGGAATAAGGTGCATACAATCTAGAATTCTTCTTGCCAGAAAGTCAGGAGTACATACCTCATCTAAGGGCCAAGAAGTGCAGAATAGTATATTATTTTCTTGGGCCTGTTAGATTTGTTCCACCACTCCTGGAGCATAGTAGAAAACTTGAATCAAAATTTGGGCTTCAGTTCATAAGCTCGAGGTGGAGGCATAAAGTGATTCACGTCGTGTCGCGACATTAAATCAGGCTCTTGTTGGGAGGCAACCCGACTTTACTGCTTTTTTTTTTTAATTTTTTAATTTTTTTTATTGTATTATTTTTGTAGTATCATTTTTTATTTTCTAGGAGCACGGAAAGTAAAACCATTGGAAGGAAGCAAAATCAAGCGAGATGGTTAGAATTAAGTGTGAGGTGCCCGCACAAAGAACTAAGTATGGGGAAAGTCTGAGTATCCCATGAGCTGTTAATGCTTCGACCTTTGGCCTACCAGGGAATTTCTTTTATCCTCTTGTATTTATGGGTGTGCATTGGGGACAATTCACAATTTTAAGTGTGGGGTAAAGAGACTATTTGTGTGTTTTCCTATGGTATTTTAGTTGTGCTGTTTTATGTGTGTTGAAACAAAAAAATAATTACGTAAAAATAATTCCTCTTGGTTTTTCTTATGGCCACGGTTTGTTTTGCAAGGGATGACTCTTTGAATCGGGTAGTAGTTTTTTTGTAGGTAAAATTTTCAAGAAAAAAAGTCTTGGACTTTTCCCAACGATGGACTTTCTAGACAGTTTTCTTGAGGGTTTAAAGTCTAAACAAAAACAAAAAAAGATTTTCTTTCTTTTCTTTTTAAACCGATAATGGAATGGGAAGAACTTGAGTGTCTATGTTGTTGACATGATTTATATCGAGGCTTAGAGGTGGAGCATTTGTGCGAAGTACTTTCTTCTTGATTCTTGTGACTATATGCCTTGAGAATATATGTGACTTTATTTTGACACTTGGGCTCATCTATTGTTACTTCCTAGTGTTCGGATTATATGATGATTGTGCTAGTCGCTTTAACTTGAGAGTCGGGTCTGAGCCGTCTTGAGTGATTCATGTGTATTGTGTGAGGTGAGATTTTGGTTGTACTCTATGCCATCCCCTATTAGTCTAGAACTTGCCCCGTGTGTGTGTCACGCCCCGAACGCGGGGAGCGCGACCGACGCTCAACCGAGATAACCTGACTGAGCAAACCTGCTGGATTTGTTTCTACCCAACTCACCCACAAATAAAGAGGATATAAGCTTCATTAATAAGTCTCCAAAACAATTCATTTCACAATCATAATTTTTACAGTGGAAGCATGAGATACAATTACGACATCTTTAGTTTAACTTTCCCACACTAATACACAATCCACTCTATGTCTATAGAGCCTCTAATAGCTATAAAAGAGTACAATGATGGTACCGGCAACAAGGCCCCGACTATACCTTAAACACAATACACAAGGAACAAAAGATACATGACCTCGAAATGAAGTGGGGCTCACCAAATCAGCTGGGAAGAGGATGTACCGCTATCACTGATCAATGTCTGCTGCTGTGGAACCGCCTGCATCCATTAAAAATGCAGGGACGTTAGTACATATCAAATAGTACTAATATGAAAACCAAAACATCTATTTAAGAACTTGAAAATACAATATGAATATGATGAATCGTGGTAACAATCATAGGGTTTAGATAGCCATAAGAGTCAAGCAGATTTGTTAAGAACTTCCAATAATATTTATAAATTTTCAGTCGGGAATTCTCTACAACTACCTTTACACATAGCGGCTTTGCTTCTTCACCCTAATGTATGCTGGTGGAGGTGCAATCACAATATAAGAAACTCTACACAAAGCGGCCTTGCCGCCTCACTCCAATATATGTAGGTGGAGGTGTATTACACAATAACCAAAACTCTACACAAAGCGGCCTTGGTGCCTCACCCTAATGTATGAGGGTGGATGTGTATTCCACAATACCAAAACTCTACACAAAACGGCCTTGCCGCCTCACCCCAATATATGCGGGTGGAAGGGTAATCCCAATCATAATCTCTAGGCAATTTAGCGTCATAGTTTTCATTTGAAACACGACTTGAAGTTATAACATTTAGATGTGCAATCCATACTTTGAACACGTTCTCACAATAGTTACACAATACAATAATAACATTTGTAACACGTACAGAATATATATCTCTTGTCACAAAGCTTATTCGGAATAATCGATTCATGGTGAACAACTTGAAACTTACAAGAATAATGTGAGGTTTAATCTTGAGAGAAGAGTTTAGCCAACATACCTTGCTTGAGCTTCCTTAATTACTATAATGTTCTGAAAACTCTAGCAACCTCATTCTATTTAGAAACATAGCAAAATTGTACCATAATTAGGAATATGATCATGGTTCTATCTCATTTGAGCATTTTATCAAACACTAGGTGTGCAGTAAGGTTTCAAGGTCCTTTTATAGAGGATTCCATCATCCCACAACCCATTCTTTACCATTTTAGCTCAATAATCTTCCTACACCCTTTGATAACACATGCATGCAAAATAACCAACTCCCATACCCAAGAATTATCTTACTAATTACCCATTTCTAGTTAACTTTTGAAATGAAGGGTTAGGGTGTAGAATCTTACCTCTAGGATGAAGACCTAGTGAGTTTTCCTTGTTAATCTTCCAAGATTCGAGAAAGAATTGAAGAAGAAATTGTTGAAGAACTCTCTCCCACTCTAGGGCACTCTCTAACCCTCAAAATATCAGGTTTTTGCCCAAAGGATGGTACATATCGTCTATTTAACGAAGTAGGATCGGATTATAAAAACCCAAAAATGAAGCTCCGGAACAGGATCTGCGGTCGCATATGCGACCGCATAATGCATCTGTGGTCCACGAAATAGACCGCAAAATGAACCTCCGAAACTGGGCAACTCTGCCTGGGTTTGCGGTCTTTAAGACCTATTCTACGGTCACATAATAAACTGCAGAATAGTTATGCAGTCGCATAGTCGACCGCAGAATGACACCCAAACCTGCCCAGTCTTGCCTCACTCTGCGGCCGCATAATGGACCACAAAAATGTCTTTTTCTGCCAAAATGTTTCTTTAACTCATAAGTACCACGAAACCTTAAATTAACTTGCAAAATTTAACGGGGCCTTATATTCTCCCCCACTTAGGATCATTTGTCCTCGAATGAGGGTCAAAATCTGACATTAGCATCAAATGTGGCCCAACTGTTAATTTACACACTTATACACATTGTGGTTGAGCCGTGGGCTATGTGTTTTGGAGATATTGTTAATGTTGTTTTGGCTAATGTTGTGGCATATGGGCATATGTGGTTCGAGTTGATTATTGTGTTGTGATGTGATGCAAATGCGCCGGTATAAGGGTGGTGATATTGATACGCATGCGTCAAGATAAGATGGGATTTATGCGCGTATTGCTAGTAAGGGATTACTTGAAGCCACGCAGCGATATAAGGGGGATAAAGAGCATGAAGCTATTTGGCGAAAAATGTTTTATAAAAATAAATGCAAGGCGCACTTGGTGATCGATATAAGGAAGATTGTGTTGTGACTTGTGAAATATGAATATGAGGTGTGGTACCTCGGTGTGATTCTTGTTGTACATTCTATGTTGGAAAGGCTTGTTGATTTGAACGGTTATTGTTTTGTTTCTTTACCTCATTCCATTCGTATTTTGATTGTATTTGGTTACTTGTTGTCTTTATCATATGTACACTCTGTGTTGTCACTTGTCGCTTTTATTTCCGTTATTAGCCTTGTATGGATAAATTGCTTTACTGTCATTTATTGCTTTTACTTTCCTGTTGTTAGATTATATAATATTCTGCACTGGTTTGTATGTCTAGTAGGTATCTTGACCTGACCTCGTCACTATCACGACCCAAACCAATGGGCCGCGACGAGCACCTGGTACCTTACTCAATTGAGTACCAACGTAATGTATCTTTCGTATCATACTATCACAGGTAAATGAGCCGGAGAGGTTGTCGTGAGATAAGTAGAATAAAACATCAGGAAATACTCAACATTGGATGACCCAACATGTAATACAAACTTATATATATGACATACGGGCATATAAGACTAAGATGATCACTCGTACACTGAACATAGGCCGACAAAGCCATACAATCTTTCACGTACATGACATATGTCTACAAGATTCTAAGAGTAGATAAATACCATAAAGGTCGGGATAGGGTTGTTATGATCCAAACTGATGGGCCGCGACGGGCACCCTGTACCTTACTCAACCGAGTACCAACGTAACGTATCTTTCGTATCATACTATCATAGGTAAATGAAATGGAAAGGCTGCTGTGAGATAACTAGAATCAAACATGAGGGAACACTCGACATAGGAAGACCCAACATGTAATATAAACTTATACATATGACATACGAGCATGTTAGGCCAAAATAATCACTCGCACACTGAACACAGGCCGACAAGGCCATACAATCTTTCATATACAGGACATATGTCTACAAGCCTCTAAGAGTATATCAATACCATAAAGGTCGGGATAGGGCCCCGCCATACTAATCAATACACGTCCAAATCATACTAACCAAATAAGCAACTCCGGAGCAAATGGAGCGCACCAACACCTTCTGCTGAGCTGATAGCCTACTTGGAGGACTCTCGACCTGTCTATCGGGACCTACAGGCATAAATGCAGCATCACCAGGCAAAAGGGACATTAGTACAAATAATGTACCGAGTATGTAAGGAATGAAAATCCGTAGATAATAGACATGAGAGAAACATGGAGTAAAAGACTCAATATGTAAGTCTGAATAACTCTGTGAATTATTAATATTTGTAATTCCATACATATGTGTATAAATATCATACCATGCATAGGTGTATGCATACATAACATCATCAAGCCTCTGAGGGCATCCCATCATATTATCTCGGCCACAGTGGGCAAAATCATCAATGTATACCAACTGATCAGGTGGTGGTGCGTATATAACGTCGTAACCTTTCCCATATCCCACATACATATATATACGCGTATATAACGTCATCTGGTCATGGGTCAATGTGCATGTATAAATGCATGAAATGCATATGAAATACGTTAATAAGATTTCTCAGAATGCCACAAGATCAATGTGACTTTGATTAATATCATGAAATACACTTTATCAACTTACGTATTTTTTGAGACCCATGAACAGATGATAGAATAATAGGATACATGGGGAATCAAGAACATAGGCACCCCTAGCAATTCTATGAATAGAGTCATTTATGAAAGTTGTGCATTTGCTCGTTTCATTTGTTTCGAATGGATCATGCCAAAAGGAAAGAAGGGATAGACTTAACATACCTGAACCGATTCTCTTGAAAATCCTTCTAACACATGTCTTTTGCGAAAACACATAACGGCGGATCGAAGTAGGGAAAGATCCGTATGATATTCTTGAGAAAGATTGTACCGTGCTCTCTTAGAATTGCAAATCTCCTTGCTATTACGCAGTATAACTTCGTATGAAATTTTGTTGAAGAAAAATCATGTTGCCAATCTATCTCACTTTGTGAATTTGATCATAATCTTATGTATGACTTTTGTTGAAGCTTCATCTGTACATTTATAGTTATAAGAATTCCATTTTGTGAATTAGAGAGTTCTCTTAACCTTTTGGAGTGGGCCCCACTTTAGGGCCTAATTATGCCACCCATCCTTTAGCCAAAAGAGTCACCATTTGGGCTTTGAGCTCTTCCTTACTTGCTACCACGTTGGGGTGATGCCCCCTCTTAATCTTATCCACCAAACATCTTAATTAATTGTTAATCTCCCACTAAAATTAATAATTATCCAATTATCCACATAATTAAGAATTATCTCAAATTACTTATAATACTACTCACTTTTAACACACTTTATACATCTTACTATCATGGTCATGTGGTACCTTGTATGGCACTAGTCCATAAATACGGGGTATTGTAGCTTGGACCGTATTTTATCTCAAAATGTCAAACTTCGATGAAATTCATTTTCTTCGATTTGCTTACCCTCTCACCTTCACGAATTTACTTATCACTTGTTTGAAATAGTATAATGCTTATAATCTCAAAATAATCTCATTCCCGAACTTATGTCGATTAACTTACGACGAAACTTTAATATACGAAAATGTAGGATGTAATATCTCATTTCCGAGCTCCCATCAATTTACTTATGGTGTACTTTCACATACGAAAACATGTGATGTAACAAGGCCCCCACCATACTAATAAATACATGTCCAAATCA
Source organism: Nicotiana otophora (assembly GCA_000715115.1). Taxonomy (NCBI): domain Eukaryota; kingdom Viridiplantae; phylum Streptophyta; class Magnoliopsida; order Solanales; family Solanaceae; genus Nicotiana; species Nicotiana otophora. The sequence goes on along the minus strand of AWOL01S0022167.1, from coordinate 10,562 downwards.
TACTAACCAAATAAGCAACTTCGGAGCAAATTGAGCGCACCAACATCTTCCGCTGAGCTGATAGCCTACTTGGAGGACTCTCAACCTATCTATTGGGACCTGCGGGCATAAAACGCAGCCTCCCCAGGCAAATGGGATGTCTGTACAAATAATGTACCGAGTATATAAGGAATGAAAATCAGTAAATAAAAGATATAGAGAAACATGGAGTAAAAGACTCAACATGTAAGTCTGAATAGCTCTGTGAATCATTTCATATTTATAATGTTATGCATATGCGTATAAAAGGCATACCATGCATTGATATATCCGTTCATAACATCATCAAGCCTCTGAGGGCATCCCATCATATCATCTCGGCCACTATGGGCAAATCATCAACGTATACCAACTGATCAAGTCGTGGTGTGTATATAACACCGTAACCTTTTCCCATATCCTATATACATATGATTTACGCGTATATAACGCTATCTGGTCATGGGTCAATATACATGTATAAATGCATGAAATGCATAAGAAGTGCGTTAATAAGATCTCTCGGAACATCATAAAACCATTATGCCTTTGATTAATGTCATGAAATAAACTTTATCAACTTACGTATTTTCTGAGATCCATGAACAGATTATAGGACAATAGGACACACGAGGAATCAAGAACATAGGCACTTCTAGTATTTCTATGAATAGAGTCATTTATAAAAGTTGTGCATTTGTTCGTTTCGTTTGTATCGTATGGATCATGCCAAAAAGGAAAGAAGGGATAGCCTTAACATACCTGAGCCAATTCTCTTGACAGTCCCTCTAGCACACTTCAATTGCGACAACACGTAACGGCAGATTGAAGTAGGGGAAAATCCGTATGATATTCTTCAGAAAGATTGTACCGTACTCCCTTAGAATTTTCAAGTCACGTTGCTAATATATAACGTAATCTCGTATGGATATTTGTTGTAGCTTCCTCCGCACTTTGTTGTTCTCAAAGTGTAACACCATTTGATACACCATCTAAATGTAGTTAACTGACTTCTAATCCTCAAAGAGAAGTAAAATCCTTTGGATGGCATTTGTTATAATCAACAACAGGTGCAAGGTTCTAACTTGATATCTCAATTGTTGAGACTACTAGTTGTATTTTTCCTTTTCTATTTCCTTCCTTTTTGATCTAAGAATTGGACTCAATTTAAGAAAGTAGTCTTACACATTTGAAGTCGTTAGAAAACCAGAGAAAGTAAAGGACCAAAGTCTCTTAAGAGTTTGTTGAAACTTTCTTCATTATCTTGTAGAGACACCAAGTGAATTAGACAAGTTGTAAGTCTTTGGGTGTGGGCCCCACTTATGTATGACTTGGCCAACAAGTTCCTCTAAATGTGCCACCTAATTCCGTGACTTGCCTAGTCATTATTTGAGTCCCTACTTGCTTCCACTTGGTTAATGCTTATCCACCTCAATAATTATCCACCATTTCCTTAATCAACTTATTAATCCCCCACTAATCTAATAATTAACCAATTACTCACATAATTAAGAATTATCTCAAATTACTTAAAATACTACTCACTTTTAACACACTTTATACATCATACTATCACGGTCATGTGGTACCTTGTATGGTACTAGTCCATAAATACCGGGTATTATAGCTCAGATCGTATTTTTATCCCAAATTGATAATCACCAACGAAACTCATTTTCTTTGACTTGCTTACCCTCTCACCTTCACGAATTTACTTATCACTTGTTTGAAATAGCATAATACTTATAATGTCAAAATAATCCCATTCCCGAACTTACGTCGATTAACTTACGACAAAACTTTAACGTACGAAAATGCGGGATGTAACATCTCATTTTCGAGCTTTCATCAATTTAATTATGGCGTACTTTCACGTACGAAAACATGGAATGTAACATCATTCCCCCCTTTGGAACATTCGTCCTCGAATGTTGACCAATGCATTTATCTGTCTTATAAGCGGATAGCTCTTACGAATGGTTTTAATATTGTCCTTGCCATCTAGGCAATTGTTCTGTGAATAAATCCAAAGGCCAGGGCATTCCCCCCTTTAGGCCTCTTTCTCATACCATGGCTTGTGGTTGGAATTATTCTAATCTCGTAACTGTTGCTACCTTCTGTCATGCAGCCTGTATGACTTTTTCCTTGCATGTGCGCCTATGCGACTCTTCTCTCTAGCTTTTAGCCAATCTCTAGGCCTCACTTTGTGAACATATGCATAACTATGACAAGTTGTCCCTCTGGGAACCTATAGGTGTACTGAAGTTCTTCGCTCGGTACTTTGTTGAACTTACGAATATTGTTATATCTTATTTCATAGACCCGGTTATCTATCCATATGACTTTACTGCATCTAGGTAGGTCATACTATACCATAACTCTTACTTCGATTTATCTTTACTGAGGTTTGCTACCAAACTCCAAGTTACTCTCGTTGCTTATCCCATATATATAAATCTAAGTCCTTTAGTGCTTCCTCATTACTGATCATCTTAAGAATGACGGCCTAATCTCATCTCATGCTTTGTAACTTTTATTCATCCATTGTTGATTCACCTCAGTGTTGATCTACAATTTACCTTTGATAATTTGAAACTTCTTACGTAATCACTAGGGCTCACGTTGCATCGAGGAACACTAGAAGTTATTTTCCTGATCCACGGGGGGGGGGGGATACCATACTTCCATAACCGTATTTCATAGCATCCTAATGCGATTCACCTTATGTGGGTATTTTAATCCTGTGCCGTCCGTGAAATCCCCTTTTGTTCTTCAAATCATTACTCAATCGAAGGCCCAAATGTCATCCTTTATCTATCACAATTACACCATTATTCTACTACCAGGGCAACATTCCATCTCTTCTAAATGCTATTAGTCATAGACTTTGTCACGCCCAGAGCCTGGGGGCGAGACCGGCACCCGGTGCCTTATCTATCCTTGCGTACCAACTTGCGACTCAGGAATTCTGGACATATAATGTCATACTTTGGCCAGGGGCCACATTGCAAGATAATTTGCGAAGCAAAATAAAGCTAAATATAGACTAACACTGACTAAATGTCAACATAAAGCTGGGCCGGTTAGGCCGTCATAACTACTATAACTGACAAGCCAACAAAATATACGTACAGGGCCTATAAGCCCAACATACTGCACTAACTGGCAGAATATGTCTACAAGCCTCTACTGATGGATGTACAGTGATCGGAACAGGGCCCCGACCTACCCATAACCTATCTACATACATACACAAGATGTACACAAAACTTCTAGACCTGGAAACTCCGAAAGATGGGGATCTTACCAATAAAGCTGAACCCAGGCAACACCTACTAAGGAGGTCTACTCGTCTATCTGTCTGAACCTGCACACATGAAATGCAGCGCCCCCAGGAAGGGACGTCAGTACAAAATAGTGTACCGAGTATGTAAGGAAATATGCTGAAAGCTGAAACTGAACTTATAACACAATAACTAAAAGCAATTGGTGGTCAAAGATAATCTGAAGATATGCTCATCTGATGATACTAACTCTATTATAGTAAGTAAAATAGTTGTCCGGCCTTATAAGGCTCAGTTTATATACATAACTGCTCTGCCGTAGTAGGCTTGCTCATAGGCGCTTGGCCATACTAGGCTCTGTATCTCGGCTAACTAGGCTTGCTCATAGGCGCTCGGCCACAACAGGCTCGGTATATAACTTACCGTCTGATCAGAAGTTTCCTAATAGGAGCCTGCCCATCGATTATAGCTCGATGATAATGTAAATACTATAATACTGTATATAGACTCTCTGCTCTTTTGACTGGAAGAAGACAATACTCAATTAAATATAAAGTCCCGATAAGGAGAATAGTATAATTTATGAGACTAGGATAATGTATATAAATTCGGGAGTATGAACTTCTCTTTATGCCTCGATATCAAACACATGTGATTATGAGATCATGCCAAAATGAACGAAGGGCTTAGCCTTAACATACCTGGAGTAGGGAAAACTTCCGTATGATATTCTTGGAAAAGGTAGCACCGTACTCCATTAGAATCGCAAAATCTTTCGTTGCTAATATGTAAATAATTCTCGCTGGAATTGTTGAAACTTGTAGGAATCACATTGCTTAATGTAAGATTTAGAATCTGACTTAAGTATTTGAAAATGAAAAGTTGGAAACTTATCAGTAATGACCAATGTTCCCCACTTCTAATTGTAGTGTTATTTAGTAGGAATTTGTAAGCACTCACTTGCTAATATGCAAAGCTCACATCTTAATTGTATTGACAATGTTGGACCGTTACTAACTTTGCCCAAGGCTACACATTTTGATTTCTATTGAAAGTGTTGGAATTGATGTGTCTTGAAATCCATACATTAGGTTACCACCTAATCCCAAATGACCCTTAGTCATTTGTTTGGTTAGCTACTTGCTGCCACGTGGGGATGGGGTGGGAAATGTTAATCTTTATTCACTTATTAGGTAATTAGGTAATGTCCCATTATCCGGTAATTAACCAATTACCCGCATAATTAAGAATTATCTCAAATTACTTAAAATTCTACTCATTTTTAATATACTTTATACATCATACTAATCACGGTCATATGGTACTTTATATGGTACTAGCCATAAATATCGGGTATTATAGCTCGGACCGTATTTTATCCCAAATCGACAACCTTCAACGAAACTCATTTTCTTAATTCGTGTACCCTTTATCCTTCATGGCACTTACTTATCGCTCGTTATAAATAGCATAAATATGCTACCCTCAAGATAATCTCATCCCCGAGTCTAAGTCAATTAACTGAAGACGAAACTTTAATGTGCGAGAAACGCGAGATGTAACATCCTTCCCCCCTTAGAAATATTAGTCCTCGAATGTTTACTCTTAGATACCTTGGAAAAATTTTGCCAGAGTTTCCTCCGTATACTAGACTAAAACCACCCTTGCACCCAGCCAGATAACATACTATATATGCCACACTTGGCCTCACACAGCTGTCTATTATAATTTTGGAAAGTCAAAAATAATAGCTTACCTGATGACCTACTGGCCTGAATAGAGCGGTGCTGAGGTATCCCATCTCGAGTCATATCTCGAGTTTGAAATAGTTGGGGGTATTTAGACTTCATTTATTCCTCCTCTTCCCACGTCATCTCTTTCACATTCTTGCTTCTCCATAAAACCTTCACGGATACCACCTCCTTATTCCGAAGCTTGCGAATTTGTCGGTCTAGGATGGCAATCGGAATTTCCTTGTATGACAAGTCCTTCGTAATCTGTACATCATCTGTGGGCACCACTCGGGTAGGATCTCCAATGCACTTCTGTAGCATGGATACGTGAAAAACCGGATGGACATACTCCAATTATATGGGCAATCCTAACTCATAAGCTACTTGGCCCACTCTCCGAATGATCCTATAAGGCCCAATATACCGTGGCCTAAGTTTGCCTTTCTTGCCAAACCTCATGACACCCTTCATAGGTGATACCTTTAAGAATACCTAGCCATTATCACCAAACTCTAAATCTCGTTGCCGCATGTCAGAATATGACTTCTGACGATACTTTTTCTATGCCCTGCTGAACCAGGTCTGGCACATGTAATCCAGATTCTCCAACATCAAACCACCCTATAGGAGATCTGCACTTACACCCATACAAAGCCTTGTACGGATCCATCTGGATACTAGAGTGGTAACTGTTATTATATGCAAACTCGATAAGAGGTAGATGTTCATTCCAACTTCTTTTAAAATCCAACACACATGCTCGTAACATATCCTCGAGCATCTGAATTGTGCGCTCGGCTTGTCCATCAGATTGTGGATGAAAAACTGTGCTGAGATTCACCTGAGTTCCTAGACCTCTCTGAAATGACCTCCAAAAATGTGCTGTAAACTAGGCCCCACGGTCAGATATAATAGATACTGGTACTCCGTGTAGTCGCACTATCTCCTTAATATATAATTTTGCATAATCTTTTGTTGTATATGTAGATCTGACCGGTAGGAAACGAGCTAATTTCGTGAGCCTATCGACTATCACCCATATGGAATCGAACTTACGATGAGAACGAGGTAAACCTGTGATAAAGTCCATGTTTATCGCCTCCCATTTCCATGTCGGGGTCTCTATAGTCTGCATTAGCCCTCCGAGCTTCTAGTGCTCTATCTTCACCTGCTGGAAACTAGGGCACTGAGAGACTCAGCAATGTTCTTCTTCATATCGTTCCACCAATACACATCCTTAATGTCATGATACATCTTCGTCGACCTAGGATGAATGGAGTACCACGAATTATGTGCCTCTGACATAATCCTGTCTTGTAGCCCTGCTACATCTGGAACACACAAACGACCCTTGTATCTGAGAAACCCATCTCCCTTGAGCTCTAATAACGGCTCCTTCTGCTGCGGAACTCGCTCTCTCAACTTGACCAACTCTGGATCCTCGTACTGCCTCTCCTTTACTTTAGATATGAGGGATGATTTTGCAGTATTTTGGAGTACAACTCCACCAATGCTAGAGTCTACTAACCGAACCCCCAAACAAGCCAATTGATGAATCTCTCTAGTTAATTGTCTTTTTTTGGCCTCTACATGTGCTAAGCTACCTATAGATCGGCGACTTAAGGCGTCTACTACAACATTAGCATTCCCTGGATGGTATAGAATGTTAACATCGTAATCTTTCAATAACTCAAGCCATAGCCTCTGTCACAAAGTCAACTCTTTTTGCTTGAAGATGTATTGCAGGCTTTTATGATATGTGAATACATCAACATGAACACCATATAAATAATGCCGCCACATCTTAAGTGCATGGACAACCACAACTAATTCGAGGTCGTGGGTCGATAATTCGCTCCTGCTTCCTTAACTGCCTTGAAGCATACGCAATTACTTTCCCATGTTGCATCAGGACACATCCTAACCCGACACCTGAGGCATCACAATACATGGCATAACCATCTGGACCCTCTGGAAGTGCTAGAATTGGCGCTGAATTCAACCTTTTTTTAAGCTCCTAAAAACTCTGCTCACAAGCCTCCGTCCACTGAAACTCAGTTGCTTTCTGCGACAACTTTGTTAGTGGTGCTAAAAGAGAAAAAACAACCCCTATAAACCTCCGGTAGTATCCTGCTAAGCCTAGAAAGCTACAAATCTCTGTCGGAGTGGTAGGTCTAGGCCAGAATTTCACAGCGTCAATATTATGAGTGTCTACCTTTATACCTCCATCGGATACAATGTGCCCCAAGAATGCTACAAACTTCAACCAAAACTCACATTTAGAAAACTTAGCATACAATTTATTATCACGGAGGGTTTGGAGTACCACTCGCAGGTGGTCCACATGCTCATCCTATGAACGTGAATAAACTAGAATATCATCAATAAAGACTATCACGAATAGATCTAAATATGGACGGAATAGGTTGTTCATCAAGTCCATAAATATGGCAGGTGCATCATGACAAGGAACTCGAAGTGGCCATATCGGGTCCTGAAAGCTGTCTTGGGAATATCTCTCTCCCGAACTCTAACCTGGTGGTATCCCGACCTTAAATATATCTTTGAAAAGCATCTAGCTCCCTGCAACTGATCAAACAAGTCGTCTATCCTAGGAAGTGGATACTTATTCTTAATAGTTACCTTGTTTAGTTGCCTATAATCGATACACATCCTCAGCGAGCCGTCTTTCTTCCGTACAAATAGTACCGGTGCACCCCAAGGTGAGGTACTGGGTCTGATGAAACCTTTCTCCAGTAAATTGTTTTAACTGCTCCTTCAACTCCTTCAATTCTGCATGTGCCATTCTATACAGAGGGATGGATATTGGTTGAGTTCCCAGAAGCAAATCGATGCCAAAATCAATCTCTCGCTCTGGAGGAATACCTGGAAGTTCATCTGGGAATACATCTGCATATTCATTTACTACTGGAATAGACTAAAGTATAGGTATCTCTGCATCCACATCTCTAAATCTCACAATATAATGCATGTACCCTTTTGCGATCATTTTCCTTGCCTTCAAATAGGAAATAAACCTACCTCTGGGTGTCACTGTATTACCTACCCACTCAAGGACTAGCTCACCCGAAAAATGAAATCTAGCTATCTTTGCTCGACAATCAACTATGGCATAGCAAGCTGCCAACTAGTCCATGCCCATGATAGCATCAAAATACAACATCTCTAGCTCAACTAGGTCGGCTGAGGTCTGACGACCACAAACTGACACCGTACAACCTCGGTAAAACCGTCTAACAATAATCGATTCTCCGACCGGTGTAGATACCTGTAACACCCCGAAAATTTTTGAAGTATTTAAGTTTAAAGCCCCATAAATTTTGCAAGTGAATTCAAGGTGTCGTGGTGCCGGAGTAGAATTACGTGTTTGAGGATGGTATAAAAAGCTCGCCGCGGTTCGGACTTTTTGGGTTGAACAATGCACCGGAAAGTAAAGGAAAATTTTTGGCAGAAAAATATATTTATGCAGCCCATTATGTGACCGCAGAACCACTTTGTGGGCTGCATAATGGCCGCAGAAGTGAGCAGGAGAAGGGCCAGTCTAGGGGAAATTATGAGGTCAACTATGCGACCGCATAACTATTATGCGATCGCATAACAATTATGCGGACTGCATAGTGACCGCATACACAGACAGAATTTTGATCGTTTTGGTCTGTAATTATGTAACCGATATGCGGTCCGCATATCCATTATGCAGTCTGCATATCCATTATGCGGTCTGCATATGCGACCGCAGAACTTGTTTCGGAGTTCCTTTTTTGGGCTCGTAAAACTCGACCCTACTTCGTTAAATACACGCAAAGGGTCATTTTTGAGCAAAATATCTGATGTTTTAGAGAGAAGGGAGAGTGTTTTAGAGAGAGAGGAAACCCTAGGCTAATTATTCATCAAGTCTTGCTCAAATCTTGGAATATTAACAAGGAAAACCCAAATTTGTTCATCTAAGAGGTAAGGTTCCATACCCTAGTTTTCAATTTCAAATTTGGGTAGAAGATGGTTGATTTGGAATATGATTCATGGGTATGAGATTGTTATTTATACATGCATTTACCAACAAGAATTGTGGGAAGATTGTTGAGCTGAAATATGTAAGGATTGGGTTGTGGAGTGAAGGAAATCGTGTAGAAGAAACTTGTGGTTAAATTTGCACACCTAATGTCTGATAAAATGCTCAAATGAGATGAGACCATGAATATCTTCCTAATTATGGTTCAATTTTGTTATGTCTCAAAATAGATCGGGATTGCTAAGAATTCCGGATCATTCTAGAGTTAAGGAAGCTCGATTGAGGTATGTTCGCTAAACTTTCTCTCTTGGAATTGAATTCCATAATGCTTCCGTAAGTTTCAAACTATGGGTTGCGTATTAAAAGGTTATGGCTTTGAGTCGTGTTTCAATGAAAGATAGTATGCCAAATTGTGTGAGAAAATCTCAATATTCTTAAGACTCTTAATTGCTCATATGTGTACCTAAAGTCTTGATTTGGAAATGTCTTATTGTTGATAATCTATAAAGATGGTTGGAAGTGAAATAAGTTAATTGGGGATATAGAGTGTGGCCAACGTGCCAAGAATTTAAGTTATGATTGTGTCTAGTAGTGTAAAGGATTTGAGAAGATGCGATAAAGAATATGAAATGAGCCTCGACTCAATTGTTTAAAAATGACTTCGAAGATAGAATTACCTAAAAGCTTTTGTACTCAATTCATGCCCATTAGTGGTTGCTTTAACTAATGCTTTGCTTTATAAATATATCTAAGTGTGATTCGAGTTCTATATACTCATGTGTTGAACTGGAACATTGCCATTGCTAGGGAAGAGCATTGTATGAATAAATGGTATATTGATTGTTTATGATTTTCATGTGTGTTTCTATTGTTGGATGGTATGCCTCATTCTTTGGGAAGAAACCATTTGTGTTTGAAGTTTCCATTTCAAATGGATTTGAAGTATATGATTTCTAAAATATCCTATATGTTGATACTTGATGGTGATCTTTGAAATTGAAAGAGGTGAAAGTGTGGAATATGAAACACGGTCATCGGGCCAGGAATAAAGAATCTTGTGAATGGCCTAATGAGCCAAGGAAATATTGTCGTTGTGAAAGACTGGGAATACTAATGAGAATTTATACAATGTGAAAGTTGTTGAGGTGATTACAATTGTATTTATGATATTTCTGTTTGCAAATCAAATCAAAAGTATTTTTGGGAGCATCATTAGCAAAACCGAGGAAGGGTGGGTCATAAGTCCCACACCTGAAACTACACGTGCTGGTGTTGGGGTGGATTGTGATTATTCCCCTTATTTGGAATAAAATTGGAACCTTTGGGAAATTGTGATATTATTCCCCTTAATTGGGATGAAACTGGAACCTTTGTAGATTGGAAAAGTCAACCCGCACGGCATATATGGGAAGGCGGCCTAGCTGATCGGGTGGAGATTAGACGCCATATTGCGCATATGGTGTTACTACTCTTGGTAACAACTTTCTTTCGCATCAC
>AWOL01S0022166.1:63609-89531 GCA_000715115.1 Nicotiana otophora | reverse complement strand
TTACATGGACTGCCTAAAAGTATAGTGTCAGACAGGGATAAGCTTTTTATCAATAATTTTTGGTAAGAACTTTTCAAGAATCTGCAGGTGCAACTGCTTTATAGCTCTGCCTACCACCCACAAATAGATGGACAAACAGAAAGATTGAATAGATGTCTAAAAAACTACTTGAGATTCATGACAGAATATAAGCCCAATGAATGGAATAAATGGTTGCCTTTAGCAAAGTTCTGGTACAATAGTAGTTACCACACCTCATTAAGGATGACTCCTTTCAAGGTACTATATGGTTATGATCCTCCACAATTATTCTTTGAGTTGATTGCACAAACCAGGGTAGCAGCAATTGATGAGTTACTTAAGGAAAGGAAGTTGATGGCCAAAGTAATGAAAGAAAACTTAGAAAAGGCTCAGAACAGAATGAAAATGTATGCTGACAAAAAGAGAACTGAGAGAGAATTTGAAGAAGGTGATTGGGTGTTTTTGAAGTTACAACCATACAGACAAATTTCTGTGTCAGTGAGGAGGAGCTTGAAGCTGGCTTCCATGTTTTTTGGCCCTTATCAAATTATCCAGAAGATTGGACCAGTTGCATATAAATTAAAGTTGCCACCTACAGCTAAGATACATCAAGTATTTCACATTTCTCAACTTAAGAAAAGGGTGGGATCTCAGACTATACCTTCTATTGATCCACCTATCTGCTCTCCAGAAGAACAACCATTGGTAGAACCTGTTGCTATAATAGATAGAAGGATGGTGAAAAAAGGGAACAATGCAACAACTCAAGTTTTAGTACAATGGGCCAACTTACTACCTGAAGAAGCTACGTGGGAAGATTATAATTTCATCAAGTCTCAATTCCCAGGCTTTGATGAACCTTGAGGACAAGGTTCTGAAGGAGGATAGATTGTTAGGAATGAAGTTTTTAATTTTACAGTTGAGTCCATGTCTAAGTTTAATTTGTAGTCTACATTATATCAATTGAGTCCCTTAGATTAGTATTGTTATTTCAATTAAGTCCTAGAATCTGTTAGTGGATTATGGACAAATGTCAATCTTAAAGTATTATTAGGGAATCCAATGTCAGATTTGATTATATGTATTTGTTGGCTGTATTAGGCAATTTATGCAGAAAATAAAATTATTCTCTCTTCTCTGAACTCTCTCTCTCTCTCTCTCTCTCTCTCTCTCTCTCTCTCTCTCTTTCCTCTTTCTCTTCTTCTAACAGATTCCGCCATTTTTAGCTTGTAAGAGCTTCAGCTTTTGTAACAAAAAATTAAGTGACTTATCTAAATCAATGTTTTTCGATGATGATTCCTTTGATTCGAAGAAGAAGCCAATTTTGGAAAGTTTTCGGGTTTGATAAAAAAATACCAATTAATTCGGGTTGAGGCCTCCATCGTCGAGAACGGCAGCTATAACTTGAAGATGAATCACAAATGTATTCTGGATACACATTTAAACCTACTAGAGATTTTGAAGGCAAACGATGCAATATTTCAATTTTGATATCTTCAGATAGCTCACGTTTATCGCACAATTTCCTTAAACGTTTCACCATAATCACACTCTAAGCTTGTCAAACTCACTTAAATTTCAGAAGCTGGGAATTGAAACAAACATTAACCTCACTTCCAATAGAGAATTGTGTCGCCAAGATTCTTATACTGACAAACAAATCCCAAAACCTCTAGGATTCGGAGTTACCAAACAAAACCTAATTTCGCTGTGAATCGGAATACTTAATTTAACGGGTTGGATTTTGGTTTTTGAATTTCCCTTTGTTCTTGATAGATATGCCTTTTTCTTTTTAAATTACTTTGGAATGTTCTAATGAAAGATTTATCTTGAAAATACAAAAAGAAATGCCTTTTTCTTTTTATATTTTCAGATGAAACAAAAAACCTCAACTAAAATTCAGTAAATTTGTCATATACAGTCAATCTTCCCTATAACAGTCTCATTTATTTCGATATTTTTTTATTTTTATAATGAATGGTTATTATACACATAACATCATTTAACGTTTAAATATTTTTCGGTTGTTATAGATAGAAATTATACAAAAATCAATTTTTTTCCTTTTTTAGTGTTACATATAAAAGATAAAAAAAATCAAATTTAAAATCTCAAAAAATATGCACATTTCACTAATTAAATATTGAAAAAAGGCTAATAGATTATTAATAAATTTTTATAACTAAACGTATAAATATTTAACCTCTAAGGCACGCATTTTAAAGCTACCTAAAAAAATAAATTCTACCAAGATTGATGGAAGAACTTTGTAATTGTAGCTTNGGAGGAGCTTGAAGCTCGCTTCCATGTTTTTTGGCCCTTATCAAATTATCCAGAAGATTGGACCAGTTGCATATAAATTGAAGTTGCCACCTACAGCTAAGATACATCAAGTATTTCACATTTCTCAACTTAAGAAAAGGGTGGGATCTCAGACTATACCTTCTATTGATCCACCTATCTGCTCTCCAGAAGAACAACCATTGGTAGAACCTGTTGCTATAATAGATAGAAGGATGGTGAAAAAAGGGAACAATGCAACAACTCAAGTTTTAGTACAATGGGCCAACTTACTACCTGAAGAAGCTACGTGGGAAGATTATAATTTCATCAAGTCTCAATTCCCAGGCTTTGATGAACCTTGAGGACAAGGTTCTGAAGGAGGATAGATTGTTAGGAATGAAGTTTTTAATTTTACAGTTGAGTCCATGTCTAAGTTTAATTTGTAGTTTACATTATATCAATTGAGTCCCTTAGATTAGTATTGTTATTTCAATTAAGTCCTAGAATCTGTTAGTGGATTATGGACAAATGTCAATCTTAAAGTATTATTAGGGAATCCAATGTCAGATTTGATTATATGTATTTGTTGGTTGTATTAGGCAATTTATGCAGAAAATAAAATTATTCTCTCTTCTCTGAACTCTCTCTCTCTCTCTTTCCTCTTTCTCTTCTTCTAGCAGATTCCGCCATTTTTAGCTTGTAAGAGCTTCAGCTTTTGTAACAAAAAATTAAGTGACTTATCTAAATCAATGTTTTTCGATGATGATTCCTTTGATTCGAAGAAGAAGCCAATTTTGGAAAGTTTTCGGGTTTGATAAAAAAAATACCAATTAATTCGGGTTGAGGCCTCCATCGTCGAGAACGATAGCTATAACTTGAAGATGAATCAGAAATGTACTTTTGCCAACTTCTGGATACACATTTAAACCTACTAGAGATTTTGAAGGCAAACGATGCAATATTTCAATTTTGATATCTTCAGATAGCTCACGTTTATCGCACAATTTCCTTAAACGTTTCACCATAATCACACTCTAAGCTTGTCAAACTCACTTAAATTTCAGAAGCTGGGAATTGAAACAAACATTAACCTCACTTCCAATACAGAATTGTGTCGCCAAGATTCTTATACTGACAAACAAATCCCAAAACCTCTAGGATTCGGAATTACCAAACAAAATCTAATTTCGCTGTGAATCGGAATACTTAATTTAACGGGTTGGATTTTGGTTTTTGAATCTCCCTTTGTTCTTGATAGATATGCCTTTTTCTTTTTAAATTACTTTGGAATGTTCTAATGAAAGATTTATCTTGAAAATACAAAAAGAAATGCCTTTTTCTTTTTATATTTTCAGATGAAACAAAAAACCTCAACTAAAATTCAGTAAATTTGTCATATACAGTCAATCTTCCCTATAACAGTCTCATTTATTTCGATATTTTTTTATTTTTATAATGAATGGTTATTATACACATAACATCATTTAACGTTTAAATATTTTTCGGTTGTTATAGATAGAAATTATACAAAAATCAATTTTTTTCCTTTTTTAGTGTTACATATAAAAGATAAAAAAAATCAAATTTAAAATCTCAAAAAATATGCACATTTCACTAATTAAATATTGAAAAAAGGCTAATAGATTATTAATAAATTTTTATAACTAAACGTATAAATATTTAACCTCTAAGGCACGCATTTTAAAGCTACCTAAAAAAATAAATTCTACCAAGATTGATGGAAGAACTTTGTAATTGTAGCTTGTTTCATAGATTTCATTCTCTTATTAGTGATATAACGCTTGAATTAGCGAAGATTCATGTCCAAAGTTTCAGCAAAAAGGTATCCAATAGCTTTCATTTGAAGACAATCTAAGAGCTTAACAGTTAAAAAATAAATTTAAATATTTTTTGAAATTTGTCCCATGGAAAAGATATCATGTGCAAATCTTCAAATCTTATATCTTATGCAAGATAGAAACTTTGTTTAATAGAAAAAATTATGCGCATATTTTTAAAACTACTATTAGTAATCTTAAAGATTCTATGTGGCTGTTATAGAGGAGTAATTTTACAAAGAGTGTTCTGCTATAAATATGATTATTGTTGTTACAGGTAAAAATTATTATAGAGAGGTAAAATATAACTTGAAAATTTGGTTATGAGGAAAACTTGATTTTTATAGTGAATGGTTGTTATATATGGATATTGTTATAGAGAGATTTGACTGCAAATATATTTAAGAAGTAGTTACTTAGGAGCGTGGATCATTTTTTGTTATACATAGAGGGTAGGAGAATGTGAATGGGGGAAGGTATTACAAGATGGGGAGTCGAATCCTTACCAACAAAGTGAAAGTTTAGATAGTCAATCAATTGAGCTACTAAAGTTCGTGTAACTCATATTCACTCGAGTTATTTAAACTTATTTTAACGTTATATTATATATATAGAATGATATATTAGAAGCCGAATTTTGTCCATGAAATCTTGTCTCAATTTTGCTACGTCTAGCAATCGCTTCAATGATTGTGCTGATATACTTATGCCATTAGTTGGATAAGTTATATCTATGGCTTGTTATAATGAGACTAGTTTAATTTAGTCATGTATTCTTTGCTACATCACTCTTAAAATCTTGTTGGTTATAGGCTTAAGAATTTTGGGATGACTCAATGCCATCGAACTTGGAGCCCAAATGAGCAATGCTTAGTCATTCTTTTGAGATGATTATGAATTGGCTAAGTCACTTCACATAGAAGTTAGTTGATTAATTTTGATCAGTGAGTAAGATTTATGTGAATCACTAGATTCTTTAGTTCACACGTATAACATGTATAATGATATGAGGGAGCAAAATCATGATTGTCCCACAAATATATAAGTACAATCTAAAATTGTTGTAAAATAGATGTCAAAATTGGAAAGGATAATGTCAAATGACCATCTCATCACATCGATTAATCCTTTCAAGCACAAGTGCATAATCTCATTTATATATGTCATTGTGCGTAGATACCAATTGACATATTATTATTTTCCATCCGTAAAATTAGTGTTAAGCACCTATTTCTTTTGTAGAAGATCCATTGCCAACATGGTTAGATAGGAATCATAATATAGTCGAAGCAAATAAAAAGTAACAAAAAACAAATCGTAATGAAAATTTAAAGAAAGCAATAAGCTACAACGACAACAATAATAGCAATTGAAGAACAACATAATGACTCTCAACATCTTTTCATGAATCAAGATGATCATGAAAACAAAATGTGTTAAGAACTTCTTATCCTCTTCGAGGTGCTTTCTTCGTTATGTTTTCGTATTTCCTTTCATATTTTTGAATTGTTGCGACTATATTTTTGTTCGATATTATTAATATGAAGTTAGAATGAGCTTTCACTATTTTGTCGAGGCACGTCGAAGATCTAGCTCCAAGGACACGATTGCATGTCACCACTCAACAAAATATCATAAATCATGCGCTTGACTCGTTTGGCTTGGGTCGTGGCCGATAATAACCTTATTTTTTATTCGTTTGAGTCTGTTTTGAATATGTTTAGTTTGTTTCGGTTATCGTACTTTCTTGTGGTTGCTATTTTGGTACTCCCTCCGTTTCAATTTAGATGAGGTAGTTTGACTCTACACAGAGTTTAAGAAAATAAAGAAGACTTTTGAAACTTGTGGTCTTAAAAGCTTAAGGGGTAAAAGCTTTGTGGGGCCATAACATTTGTGTGGTTATAAATATTTCTCATTAAGGGTAAACTGGGTAAAATGAAGAGCTTAAAATTGAATTATTTTCAAATTTAGAAATGTGTCATTTATTTTGGAACAAACTAAAAAGGAAAGTAACTCATGTAATTTGAAACACAGGGAGTAATACTTATTCTTTTCTCCCCCTTTCTCCCCTCTCTTTTTTCTTTTTCTTCTTCTTCCTTTTCTCCATCTGATTCTTCTTATTCTTTTCCCTCTTCCCCTCCCCTAACTTTCTGAGCCGAAGATCTATTGGAAATAACTTTTGTACCTGCACTAGATAGGGGTAAGGTTTACGTATACACTATCCTCTCCAGACTCTACATATAAAAATATACTATGTTTGTTGTTGTTGTTGAGTCTATTTTGATACCAATCTTATTTTTAAAGCTATTAAATTAGAAGTAACCTTGATTTATCATTAGATTCTCAAAAATCACATTTGATTATTTTTACCTACTTACTAATTTTGCACCTTGTTTGATGTTAGTGGAAAACGTGTTTTAGAGAGAGAATGTATGTCTCTCTCTAACAAACTTGAACCCCTTTAATCTTCATCAAACCCATTTTCAATGACTACCACACCATCTGAGCAAGACCCTTTACAAATTCTTTCAAAACCACCAGATATCATTAAACCTTTTCATAAAAAAAAAGAAAAAATGCATTGATCAACCCAATAGCCATAACAAATATCCCCCCCCCCCCCTGTTTCAAGGATAAACTCTTGGAACAAGAGGATGTCATAAATATCACTGCATACCCCTCGTCTCCCTCTAATCTACCAATGGACATCCAAGATTATGAGATGAATACCCCACCCGTAAAAGAAAATATTAAATGTCCCAATGCTATCCCTATATCCTTGGAATATAGGCAAAGAATATACCACACGTGGAGATTCTCTCGAATAATGAAACTTAAAGGAAAAAGAATCCTTCATCAATTATTGAAACGGAAAATTCAAGAACTATGAAAAATAAATGAAAACTTTCCACTCATAGACCTGGGAAATGACTACTTTATTGTCAAATTACAAAAAGAAGAAAGTATGAACTTAATTCTCCAAAAAGGTCCATACTTTATCTATGGAATTTTCCTCTCAGTGCAAAAGTGGCAACCAAACTTTGTTGCAATGGAGGATATACAAAAAATTTCAGCAGTATGGGTAAGGCTTCCTCAACTTCCAACTGAATTTTATGATGGTCTAATGCTCAAAAAAATAGGAGGTGTCATAGGAAGATTATTAAAAGTGGACGCATGCACATCATCTTCCTTGCGAGGAAGATACGCCAGATTATGTATAGAATTACCAATGGAGGAACTAGTAGAGAAATTTATTTATACTGGCACACACAAACAACAAATTCAATCCGAAGCAGATTATTTCTTATGCAAACGGTGTGGTAGATTGGGTCACTCAACAAAGAATTGTTCCTACAAAAATGACACTGACAAAGAATCAACATTGACACAAACGGAACTTTCCAAGGATAACAACCCAATATTCTAAACAACTCAAGAGGATAGCTGGCATACGGTGCCATTCACAAGAAATAAAAAAATAAATGCATCAAAAGGTCAAGAAGCAATTAGCAAGAACCAAAATACAGGTATTGATGTCAAATTATTTAATGTCATCACAAGTAAGTATATCGTTACCCAAAAATTAAAATGCATTCTAAAAGACTCTAATACTGGACAAACTAATATTTTCCCAGATACTCTTGATCAAAATGTTTCTGTAAAACAAAAGGATGAAAACCACATTGAAATAAAAAAACTGTTTTTTAAATATTCACATGGATAACCAGCAAATAGTTTTTGAGAAAACAAGTAGTAATAATAACTATAATACCCTTAATCACTCATGCATGAACCGGTCACAAAAGACAAACATAGTTCATGAACCCCTAAACTCACTAGATAACAAAATTCTTATTTCCAACGTTAAAAATCTTATTAGTCTCCTTAACAACTCTAATACCTATGCCAACTATCCTAATAGTCCTAATAATGACCCTAATACCCAAATTAGATTTAACAACCAACCAATTACACATACCAATATGCATGCATTGGCGCACCCGACCATACAAAATCAAGCCTTTACATAAATGTCTCCTGCCTTGGGACACGTGCCAAAACAATCCGATGCAAAATCTCCTATTAAGCCATATACGCTAACCCTTTCAGATAGCATGCAGATAGGAGCAATCATTCCTATCTCCCTCATCCATAATATATTAAAACATCACCCTCGTTCACACCACAATGCCAAGAATCCCTCTCAATCCTCGGAGGAGGTTCAGACTAATCCAAATAATAAGAACCCATCGTTATCAAACAATGGACAACCTCCCTCCCTTTCCTCCCTAACTACCAAACCTCCCACTGATCTATGCACAACCACCATTACCCCAGGATCACCATCCAACATCTTGGATAGAACTGGGACTAATGGGGAGAGCTATCTCACTCCAACTCAATATCAACGGCCAAAAGAGCATAATCATAATCCAAAACCCTCATTTCCTTGCACAACTAGTATCTGAGGGGCTTCATCTAGCAATGAACAATTACATGAACCATATTTGTGTAAACAATATAATGCAACCACTAGCTCTGGGGATGAACAACAACCTAATCCAAACAATGCGTGCCTAGTGGAACCTACCACTCCACTAAAATCAAAATCCATATTTACCACAAAATATGGGGTTGGACCTTCCTTTCTTCCCTCCACAGGAAATGATTGCACTCAAACCAGTGCTGATGCCATGGGATCTGACCCCAAACACCGTGCAAGCTCAGATGCCAGTAAACCTAGGGAATATAGGTCATTAGGAACCACAAGCACCAATACCTCAAGATGTGGGAAACCCAATGGAAGAAGGGATGGAATAAACCATCAACCTATTAGGAGAATTAATGGTGGAATCCTCAAACCTAGACGAAGTCAAAGTATTTCTATTCGAGGAGATGCGGGAGGAGAGGCTTATACTAGCTTGCCCAAATTCACTCTTCAAGTGTACCATGGACATCCGCCCACCTCAGGATCCCACTATGGGGAATAATGCAATGATCTTAGTACCCAGTCTAAGGAGGAACCCAATATTTCCCCTAGGAAGTCAAATAAATGGTCACCACCAACCACATACCCAATTCATGAATCGTGCTAAAACTATAATAATTTGGAATATTAGGGGTGGTAACAATGAATATTTTAGAAGAAATTTTCGTGACATGATTAATATTCATCACCCATGCATGATCACCCTTCTTGAAACTAGAATGACTAGTCATGGTTGCTTAATAAATGACTTTGGTTTCACGGACATGATTGAGGTCCCAGCTGAGGGCTAATATGGTGGTATGTCAATCTTATGGGATACAAACTTGGTGAATGTCAACAACTTTGTGAATAGAAACAATGAAATCCATGCCCTAATTGAGGTACCTCCTATTCGTCATCCTTGGCTTTTTTCTTCCATATATGCTAGTACTAATATTACTTTTAGGAATCTAATGGGGAGGGGGGGTTAATTACATTTTGAAAGCCAACGAAAAATTTGGTGGGAACCCCATTAACAGGAGACGTGTAGCAAAACTTTGGGCTAAGATTAACGATTGCAATCTAATGGGTTTAGGTTTCAAATGTTGTAAATTCACTCGGTCAAACAATAAAAGACATAGACCAAACCTTATTATGGAAAGGCCAGATAAATATTTTACTAATGATTCCTGGATAAATTTATTCCCTAAAGCCTCCGTTATTCATCTCCCCAAAACCCACTCGGATCATTGTCACGACCCAAAAATTTCACCACAGGCATCGTAATGGCACCTAGTTTCTAAGACTAGGTAAGCCGATTTTAATTACATTTTGAAGCTATTTTTTTAAGTAATTAAAACTAACAACGGAACAAATATAAATATACAACCTTCCCAAGACTGGTAGTACTGGGTCACGAACTCTAACTGAATTCATGGAATGATCACGAGGACCGAATATACAATATTGTTTGATTAAAAATTAACAGTACAATGAAATGAAAAGACTCCAAGGGACTGCAACGACCAAGCAACTCTACCTTGAATCCTTACGATCCCGCTTTAACTTTGCTAAAGCCCGATATCTTCAATACTTGGCTCTACATAAAAATATTCGGAAGTGTAGTATGAGTACACCACTGTCGGTACCCAGTAAGTATCAAGACTAACCTCAATAGAGTAGAGACGAGGTACAGTCAAGACACTCGCTAGTCTAATAACCTGTGCAATATAATAGACAAAATAATAGGAAACAAATAACATCAACGCAACATAAAACAACCAACGATATGCACAGTAAGACAATAAAATCACCATTTAATATCGCTCAACAATTAATAAATACAATTGCACCCAGTTAAATCAAGTTCTTCAATTAAATATCTTTCACATATCATTCTTACGAATAAAACTCTTTTTCAAATATAATTTCGTCGAATAAATATCTTTCAAATACAATTCTTTCATATAATTCTTCTTGAATAAAAATCCTTTTTAATTAAATATTTTGAATATAATTCTTTCGATTAAAGAGTCACCATGTGACACCTCATTTCAAAATCATAAAAATACGGGTCTCACCCCATTTTCATATTTTTCATAAACACGGGTTTCAACCTATTTTTCATATTTCCACGGCACATGGTGCCCATAATTAAATCATCATATTCCCCCGGCACCTCGTGCCCTCATTTCATATCACAACTGGACGGACAATTCACGTGCCAAATATCATTATCATTTCATCACAACACCCCGTACCCACATTTCATATCACAACTGCACGGACAATTCACGTGCCAAATATCCTCATTATTTACTCACGACATCTCGTGCCCACATTAAATTTTATAATCCGCCTGGCAATAGCCACAGGCTCACTATTTCAACATAAATCAGATTACTATCAATTTACCAACAACAAGACAAATTGCACAAGATATAAAAATAAACACAAGAAAATCACAATATCACATGAAATTTATCAACACCACAACCCCACGTCATCACATATCGTCCCTGTCAATAGCCACCTTTATCGCTCTTATTGTCACCCTTATCGCTCTTATTGCCACCCTTATCGCTCCTATAGCCACCCTTATCGCTCCGTCCAGACAATACCAATAGTCACCCTTATCTCTCCTATAGCCACCCTTATCACTCCGCCCAGACAATATTCCAACAAACACAACAATAGTTAAATGCCACTCTTATATCCTCAAAATAATAACTCACACAACACACCAATTTATACGAAAAATTATCACGGCAACATAACAAAATCAATTCATATCACAATTTGCCCAATGACCAAAACCAACTTCCAAAGATACAACCAACAGAGATAGAAATTATTCAGCATAAAGAAAAGCCTTCAATAATCCAAATTCAGGTAATTATGTTAGCACATATTCTTAAGCTTGCTTAATTAATTATTTTCACATGAAAAATTCATAATAAAAATTAAATTCCAAGAATATCAACCATCAAACTCACGAAATACACATAGATATACAAGTAATAATTACATCAAATTATCATATAAAAACAAATTCAATAAATGTGATTTGAGGCATAGCAACTAGATAATTAAATATATCCCAACAATTATCCAATTTACTACATAGTATTCCCAAGAATTTAACTCAATAAATTTTGCACATATAAACCCGAGTACGTACTCGTCACCTCGCGTACTCGACTTTTCACATTTCACAAATGACACATAAGACTCGATGCCTAAGGGGTAATTCCCCCACTCGAGGTTAAACAAGACAATTACCTTTTTGAAGTTAGGCCAATATTCCAAAATAGCCCTCTTGCTTGAATTGATCTCCGGACTGCTCAAATCTATCCAAATTATTTGTACAACTTTATTAAAATTCATCGAAAATAATTTCGGATAATAATTCGTCGACTTAAAATTTTATTCCAAAAAGTCAACAAAAGTCAATGCGGGCCCGCCCCTTGGAACCTGACATAATTTTCATGAAATCCGAACACCCATTCCGATACGAGTTCAACCATAACAATTTTATCGAATTCCAATAACAACTCGACCTCCAAATCTTAAATTTTCGTTTTTGGAATGTTTTACAAAAATCTTGATTTTCCTCCTTCAAAATCTGAATTAAATGATGGATTCAAAGGCATAATCTTGGAAATTAATCAAAACTAGATAAGAATCACTTACCCCAAACACCCACGTGAGAATCTCTCCAAAATCACCTTCTGCCGAGCTCCCAATTTAATTTTGTGTTATGAACTCAAACCCCCGTTTTTGAGACTTTTAATTCTGCCCAGTTGACTATGCATCGCGATCGCGGAGAAGAGAATTGAGGCTGCCAAGAAAAACCCTTTGCGATCGTGAGTAAAGGGACGCGAGCGTGATGAACAATGGGCAGAAGCTTACGCGAACGTGAGGCAATTGATGCGAACACGAAGAAGAAATAGCCAATGGCCCCCAGCTCCTAATTTCTCCTACGGGAATGCGAATAGATAGTTGCGAACGCGAAGAAGGAAAAAGCAGAAGTACGCGATCACGGAAGTAAGCTCGTGAACGCGAAGGAAAAATAATTCCCCTTCCAAAATAACACTACGCGAACTGGGGTACGCGAACGCGATGAAGGAAATATGCAGAGCTACGCGATTGCGAGGCGTATTACGCGAACGCAAAGAAGGAAATTGAGGCAATCAGCAGAGACACTTCGCGAAAGCGGAAGGATCTTCGCAATCGCGAAGAAGGATATCAGACACCAGAATCAGCAGTTCAAAAATAGAAGGAAATGGTCTGTAGCCCATCCGAAACACACCCGAGGCCCCCGGGACCCCGTCTAAACATACCCACAAGTTCCATAACCTAACACGGATTCGCTTGAGGTCGTAAATCACATCAAATAATATCTAGATCATGAATCGCACTCCAATTCAAACTTAATGAATTTTGAAACATCAACTTCTACAATCGATGCCAAAACCTATCAAATCACGTCTAATTGTCCTCAAATTTTGCACGCAAGTCATAATTGACATTACGAACCTACTCCAACTTCTGAAATCGGATTACGACCTCGATATCAAAAAGTTCACTTCCGGTCCAAATCTTCAAAAATTTGACTTTTGCCATTTCAAGCCTAAATCAGCTGCGGACCCCAAATTCACAGCCTGGATACGCTCCTAAGTCCAAAATCACCCAACGGAGCTAACGAAACTGACAAAACTCTATTCCGGAATCGTCTTCACACAGTTCTGACCAAAATCCTAAGACTTAAGCTTCCGTTTTAGGGACTAAGTATCCCAAATCACTTTGAATCATCCGTAAATCAAACTCGACCACACCCGCGAGTCATAATACATATTGCGAGGCTTCTCGAGATCTTAAGCCACTGAACGGGGTGTAAATTCTTAAAATGACAAGTCGGGTCGTTACATTCTCCACCTCTTAAACAAACGTTCGTCCTCTAACGTGCAAAGAATTATTCTGAGATTACCAAATCGATGATCTGGTAAGCACCCTCCACTTCCAACCAAGAGGTTGTGAGTTCGAGTCACCCCAAGAGCAAGGTGGGGAGTTCTTGGAGGGAAGGATGCCGAGGGTCATTTGGAAACAGCCTCTCTACCCCAGGGTAGGGGTAAGGTCTGCGTACACACTACCCTCCCCAGACCCCACTAGTGGGATTACACTGGGTTGTTGTTGTTGTTGTTGTTATACCAAATCGATGATCTTTATTTTACACATATACTCACGGTTGATCCCCCGTTAGCGCATTTGAGATAAGCCCGACACACCATCTCATTTGAGATTATTTCTTTTATTCACACTTATAAGCCTTTAAGCCAATTCCTTATATTCCAATTAAATTTCAAATTCCCTACATCAAGACACGGTGTTAGTCTCAACCATCTATAGCAAATCGCGCCTACGCACACATCAACTTTCTTGATAGTGTTGAAGTACTTCAAAATTTTTCTGGGGTGTTACATTCTGCCCCGCTTAGGATCATTCGCCCTCAACCACATAACATAACTTATCTCTTCTTTTGCACGTCTTAATCTCCCAAATTTTTTCTAACTCCCAAAATTTTCAGAAATTTCGGCAGAGTCTCCCCTGTAATTGGGCATATCCACCTGCCAGAGTAACACCAAAACAACCCCTAACAATACATCCACAATGTATATATCAATAACACCAATCTCAGCATTATAAACCTTGCATTATCACAATGATGTCAGAATATGAAGCACATCATATGTATGCTCATCACCACATCTCTATTCTTAAAAGTTGTTCATAATTAATTCCAGCATCATCAATTAATCTCATATTAACCACCACCTCATTTCGAATTTGCACAACACTGACAACAAAATGTGAGGCATGAAGACCTCATGATTACTTTCTCGGATTAATGAGTCACATTTAACGTCACCTGGGCACTCATCTCGTAGGCTAAAACTCAAGGTTTACAGCACGAAAATGGTTGAATATGCACAAAAAATATACAAGTTATCAAATAAGCCTAACATGCATGACTCCATATTAATAATATTGTACAAATTAAACTTCACACAAGGAGGATTTTAAACTCATAAATATTTCACCACAAGGACGTATAACTTCCACCGCGGCTTGTAGCCTGGTTTAAATATTTTATTTTATATAAAAATATAAGGATCTCGTCCTCAACTCCGAATCACAAGTATTTTTCACATTGTGCCAACTGAAATTTTAATTTCCTTTCTTTTTCCTTTTCAATATATTTCATAAACAGTTTTCACAACACATTATGAACCCTCATACCGATAAGGCATATAATTCATAAAAATTGGAATCAATTATTCCAAAACACATTAAATCTACTGTAATGAATAATAAAAAATTACTTTTGGACTTATATCCCTCAATGGTGTACAAAAATAAAATGACAGACACGGGCTCACATCTTCAAATCTCCCAACAAAGATAAACATATAAGTGGGTCACAAAAATTTACGAAGCTCACCCATAAGCGGAGCATAATAGTAGGACTTACCTCAATATTCAAAACCGAATCAAATTAAGAAAAAAAATCCTTTTATAACAAAATCAGGATCGTACCCGTAACGTCACCATATGGTGTATTGGCCTCCGCCAAATCATAACGATTATATTACCGGGTCGGGTCTCCACCTCTTAGGCGCCCACTACTTGTCTATCCTCCACCTCTAGTTGACTGTGTACGTGGAGTATCAACTGCAGTAAAGCTTGTAGTTAGAGTGTTCTAATGAAATCCGCCCCTCCCAAGTCTGGGACAATCTCTCATGATGTGCCTAGTATCACCACACTCATAACAAACCCTCTGCGGTCGCGGCTGCTCGTACTGAGTCTATGCCGAATAACTAGAATAACCATTGTAAGAATCTCGTGTCGATGGTGCACTATAAACTGGAGCACCCCGAGTAATCTGATGTGCCGACTGAGCTGACCGACTGCTCGAGCCTTCGCTATAATGGGTCCTAGCTGAAGAGTAAAATCCATTGAACCCTCCAGATCTTCGAGACCTTTTGGCCTCCTTAGACTCTCTTCTCTTGCCTAAAACACCCTCAATCTTTCTTGCAATATCCATTACTTGTTGAAATGGAGTATCAATTTGAAATTCTCGAGCCATGCATTTTTTAATATCATAATCGAGCCCTTCAATGAATCTGTGGACCCGCTCTCTGATTGTAGGAACCAAGATAGGTACCTGACGGGCTAACTCACTGAACCTGATAGCATATTCTGACACTGTCATGGTACCCTGACGCAACCGTTCAAACTCTGTGCGCCACGCATCTCGGAGAGTCTGGGGAACAAATTCCTTCAATAACATTTCCTAAAATTGAGCCCAAGATGGTGGTGTTGCATCGGATGGTCTACCTTCTTCATAGATTTGCCACCACCGATATGTTGCGCCTGATAGTTGAAATGTAGTAAAGGCAACTCCGCTCACTTCCACAATACCCATGGTGCGGAGAATACGGTGACAATTTTCTAGAAATCCTTGGGCATCCTCTGTAGTTGTGCCACTGAAAGTAAGATACCTCTTAAACCTTTAAAGCCTCTTTTGTTCTTCTTCTGATGCCTCTGGCCGAACCAGAATAACATGTTGTACCGGGATTGCACCCGGAACCTGACCAACGTGAACCTGCTGCTCTGGAGTTATGGTAGGAGTCTGAGCTACTCCCCTAATGTGCGAAATATTTGGTGTAACAAAGTCAATCCCGCCTGAGTTAATGTACCAAACATACTCAGGAACCGTGCTAAAGTCTCCTGAAGTCTGGGGGTAACAACAGGTGTTTCTGGTACCTGTCCCTCAACTGGAGCTACTAGTGGCTCCTCAACTGTTGTTCTGACAGGTGCTCTAGTCGCAGCACGTGCCCTTCCTCGACCTCTACCTCGGCCACGACCTCTTGCAGCATTAGCAGTATGTGCGGATACCTGCTCAGCTAACCCGGTAGCACGTGTCCTCACCATCTATGAGAGAATAGAGATACAAAGGCTCAAATTCCAAATTCAACAAATTCCGCACGACAGAAATAAAAAAAGTGAAAATTTTCTAACAGTTATGTAGCCTCTTGAAGATAAGTACAGACGTCTCTGTGCCGATACGCAAGACTCTATTAGACTCGTTCGTGACTTGTAGAACCTAGAGCTCTGATACTAACTTGTCACGACCCAAAAATTCCACCACAGGCGTCATGATGGCACCTAGTCTCTAAGACTAGGTAAGCCAATTTTAATTATATTTTTTTTGAGTAATCAAAAACAACAACGGAACAAATATAAATATACAACATTCCCAAGACTGGTAGTACTAAGTCACAAACTCTAACTGAATTCATGGAATGATCACGAGGACCGAATATACAATATCGTTTGATTAAGAATTAACAGTACAATGAAATGAAAAGACTCCAAGGGACTGGGACGACCAAGCAACTCCATCTTGAATCCTTACGATCCCGCTTTAACTCTGCCCAAGCCCGATATCTCCAATACCTTGCTTTGCACAAAAATATGCAGAAGTGTATTATGAGTACACCACGGTCGGTACCCAGTAAGTATCAAAACTAACCTCAATAGAGTAGAGGCGAGGTACAGTTAAGACATTCACTAGTCTAATAACTTGTGCAATATAATATACAAAATAATAGACAAATAACATCAACGCAATATAAAAGAACCAACAATATGCACCGTAAGACAATAAAATCACCATTTAATATCGCTCAATAATTAATAAATATAATTACACCCAGTTAAATCAAGTTCTTTAATTAAATATCTTTCACATATAATTCTTATGAATAAAACTCTTTTTCAAATATAGTTTCGTCGAATAAATATCTTTCAAATACAATTCTTTCATATAATTCTCCTTGAATAAAAATCCTTTTAATTAAATATTTTGAATATAATTCTTTTGATTAAAGAGTCACCATATGACACCTCATTTCAAAATCATAAAAATACGGGTCTCGACCCATTTTCATATTTTTCGTAAACACGAGTCTCAACCCATTTTTCATATTTTCACAGCACCTCGTGCCCATAATTAAATCATCATATTTTCCCGGCACCTCGTGCCCTCATTTCATATCACAACCGCACGGATAATTCATAATTCACGTGCCAAATATCATTATCATTTTATCACAGCACCTCGTGCCCACATTTCATATCACAACTGCACGAACAATTCACGTGCCAAATATCCTCATTATTTACTCACGACACCTCGTGCCCACATGTTAATTTATAATCCGCCTGGCAATAGCCACAGACTCTCGATTTCAACATAAATCAGATTGTTATCAATTTATCAACAACAAGACAAATTGCACAAGGTATAAAAATAAACAAAAAAAAATCAAAATATCATATGAAATTCATTAGCACCATAACCCCACATCATCACATATCGTCCCTGACAATAGCCACCCTTATCGCACTTATTGCTACCCTTATCGCTCTTATAACCACCCTTATCGCTCCGTGCAGACAATATCAATAGTCACCCTTATCTCTCCTATAGCCACTCTTATCACTCCGCCCAGACAATATTCCAACAAATATAACAATAGTGAAATGACACCCTTATACTCACATAATAGCAACGGTGAAATGACACCCTTATGTCCTCAAAATAATAACTCACACAACACAACAATTTATACGAAAAATTATCACGGCAACATAACAAAATCAATTCATATCACAATTTGCCCAATGACCACAACCAACTTCCAAAGATACAATCAACAGATATAGAAACTATTCAGCATAAAGCAAAGTCTTCAATAATCCAAATTCAGGTAATTATGTTAGCACATCTTCTTAAGCTTGCTTAATTAATTATTTGCATAGGAAAAATTCATAATAAAAATTAAATTCCAAGAATATCAACCATCAAACTCACGAAATTCACATAGATATACAAGTAATAATTACATCAAATTATCATATAAAAATAAATTCAATAAATGTGATTTGAGGCATGGCAACTAGATAATTAAATATATGCCAACAATTATTCAATTTATTACACAATATTTCCAAGATTTTAACTCAATAAATTTTGTACATATGGACCCGAGTACGTACTCGTCACCTCGTGTACTCGGCTTTTCACATTTCACAAATGGCATATAAGACTCGATACCTAAGGGGTAATTCTCCCACTCGGGGTTAAGCAAAAACACTTACCATTTTAAAATTAGGCCAATATTTGAAAATAGCCCTCTTGCTTGAATTGATCTCCGGACAACTCAAATCTATCCAAATTAATTGTACAATTTTATTAAAATTAATCGAAAATAATTTCGGATAATAATTCGTCGAGTTAAAATTTTATTCCAAAAAGTCAACAAAAGTCAACGCGGGGGATGCGAACACCCATTCCGATACGAGTTCAACCATACCAATTTTATCGAATTCCAATAACAACTCGACCTTCAAATCTTAAAATTTCGTTTTGGGAAAATTCTACAAAAATCTTGATTTTTCTCCTTTAAAATCCGAATTAAATGATGGATTCAAAGGCATAATCATGAAAATTAATCAAAACTGGATAAGACTTTTAATTCTGCCCAGTTGACTATGCATCACGATCGCGGAGATTGGGTCGCGATCACCGAGAAGAGAATTGAGGTTGCCAGGAAAGACCATTCGCGATCGCGAGTAAAGGGACGCGAACGCGATGAACAATGGGCAGGAGCTTACGCGAACGCGAGGCAATTAATGCAAACGTGAAGAAGAAATAGCCAACGGGCCCCAGCTCCTAATTTCTTCTATGTGAACGCGAATAGAGAGTTGCGGACGCGAAAAAGGGAAAAGGATAAGTACGTGATCGCATAAGTAAGCTCGCGAACGCGAAGGACAAATAATTTCCCTTCCAAATTAACACTACGCGAACGCGAACTGGGGCGCACGAGCGCGATGAAGGAAATGTGCAGAGTTACGTGATCGCGAGACATATTACGCGAACGCGAATAAGGAAATTGAGGCAATCAACAGAGACAATCCACGAACGCGGAAGGATCTTCGCGATCGCAAAGAAGGAGATCAGACACCAGAACCAGTAGTTCAAAAATAGAAGGAAATTGTCTGTAGCCCATCCGAAACACACCCGAGGCCCCGGGACCCCGTCTGAACATACTCACAAGTTCCATAACCTAGCACATACTCGCGTGAAGTCTCAAATCACATCAAATAATATCTAGATCATGAATCGCACTCCAATTCGAACTTAATGAACTTTGAAATTTCAACTTCTACAATCGATGCTGAAACCTATCAAATCACGTTCGATTGTCCTCAAATTTTGCACACATGTCATAATTGACATTATGGACCTACTCCAACTTCCATAATCGGATTCCGACCTCGATATTAAAAAGTTCATTTCCGTTCCAAATCTCCAAAAAATCGACTTTTGCCATTTAAAGCCTAAATCAGCTACGGACCTCAAATTCACAGCCTGGACACGCTCCCAAGTCCAAAATCACCCAACGGAGCTAACGTAACTGACAGAACTCCATTACGGAATCGTCTTCACACAGTTACGACTACGGTCAAAATCCTAAGGCTTAAACTTCCATTTTAGGGACTAAGTATCCCAAATCAGTCTGAATCATCCGTAAATCAAACTCGACCACACCCGCGGGTCATAATACATATTACGAGGCTGCTCGAGACCTTAAGCCACTAAACGGTGCGTAAATTCTTAAAACGACAAGTCAGGTCGTTACAATCATAATCCAATTCTTCTTGAATTAATCCCAAAAACTAATAATTTGCTCCCTAAACCATTTAGATCAGGATCCTTTTGGACGAGTCACCCAGAGTTTGGTACCTTAGTCAAAAATAGTTGGTACAATAATTATTTTATAAATGCTTCATTACTTTCAATGATAAAATTACTAAATGGAAAATGACACTTTTGGTGAACTATTCAAAAAGAAAAATAGATTATTAGCTAGGTTAAATGGAATTCAAAATTCAAATGCCTATGGCTATAGTTCTTTCTCGACCAAGCTATAAGCCACCCTCAAAAGTGAGTACAACAATTGTCTTAGGATGAATAAGAATATTGGAAGCTTAGGTCTAGAATTCACTGGCTCAACGAAGGTGATTCCAACTCAAAAGTTTTCCACCTAAGTACTACCAATAAAAGAAGGATTAGCAAAATTGTTTTCTTCAAAGATTTGGATGGAAATTGGATTGGTGATCCATTAAAAATAATGGATCACACCTACTCCTATTTTCAACAAGTTTTCACCACGAATCATGATAATTCTAACTGGAAGTCTATCAAAGCTGACCCCCTAGTCACAAATGTATCGACCTATCATCTCTTGATAAATCCATATCCCCCCGTGAAATAAGAGATGCAATTTTTTCCTTTAAGTCATTTAAATCCCCGGGCCTCGATGGTTTACACCCTTTTTTCGTCCAGAAATATTGGCACATTATTAAACCTTTTGTAACCAATCTTTGCCTTAATGCGTTTGAATTAGGCATCCTCCCTATAGGCACCAATGATACCTGCCTCTGTTTCATACCGAAAATTTCTAATGCTAACAACCTCAAAAATTTCCGGCTTATTGGTTTATGTAATACCATTTACAAAGTGATTACCAGGATCATTGCAAACAAGTTTAAACCCCTCCTAGCTAATATTATCAGTTCTTACCAAGCTAGCTTCTTAAAGGGCAGACGAGCTAGTGACAATGCTATTGTCATTCAAGAACTCATTTTAAAAATGCAC
This sequence comes from Nicotiana otophora, assembly GCA_000715115.1. Classification (NCBI taxonomy): domain Eukaryota; kingdom Viridiplantae; phylum Streptophyta; class Magnoliopsida; order Solanales; family Solanaceae; genus Nicotiana; species Nicotiana otophora. Next base: position 68,131 of record AWOL01S0022166.1, on the reverse strand, counting down.
AAATAACAAAGTTCAAAAGCAAACATGGTGTTAAAAATTGATCTTGAAAAAGCCTTTGACCGTTTGAAATGGTCTTTTATCTACAGAACCCTTTGTCACTTCAAATTCCTTTTAAAGATCTCCAAACTTATCATGAATTGCATTACCACTAGCAGAATTTCTATTTTAGTAAATGACAATAGAAGCCAATTTTTCAATCCTAGTAGAGGTATTAGGCAAGGTGATCCCTTGTCACCATTTATATTTATTCTCTGCATGAAAATGCTCTCCACCCAAATATCTCACTATGTTGATAGTAAAACTTGGACTCCAATTAGGATGGGAAAAAATAATTACTCATTATCCCATTTATTCTATGCGGACGACCTTACTTTAATGTATAATGTTGATGAAAACTCCCTCAACTACCATTCTTTCATGCCTTAATAATTTCTGCTCTCTATCGGGGCAGAAAATTAATAACAATAAATAAAAAATTATAGCCTCCAAAAATTGTCCCATAGCTACTTCCAAGTCTCTAACCAAACTCTCTCGCATTAAAATCAATAAAAAAATTGGAAAATATCTGGGATTCCCAATCACCAATACAAAACCTAAATCGCCTAACTATCAATTTATTCTATATAACATGACTAGGAGGTTAGCCTCATGGAAATCAAATCTCCTCAATATAGCGGGCATAACTACACTAGCAAACTTCGCTTTAAATAGTATGCCCAATCATATTATGCAATACAACTTCTTACCCATTAAAATTCTCAAGCATATTGATAAGATCCAAAGAAACTTTATCTGGGGATCAACCAATACAAAAAAAAAAATCATCTCATCAATTGGAAAACCATTACTAGTGAGAAACGATATGGGGGCCTTGGCATTCATGCTGCCAGGATAAAAATCTTGTAAATCTAGCAAACCTTTCTTGGAGACTAATTCACAGCACTCATACCCCCTCGATCACAATCCTCTCCTCCATTTATGGTTCTGCTACAAATATTAAAAACTCCTCCTTAATTTGGAAAAGTGTCACGCCCCAAAAATCTAACAATGGTCGTGATGGCGCCTATCGTGTTACAAGGCAAGCCTACTTCCCAAAATATTTCTACCAAGCTGATTATAAGAATTTCATAAAACATTTCAATATTTGAATTTTTCATAAACTGAATCAACTCTAAATATAATTTTAGAAATACGGAAACGAGCCCCAAACATCGGGGTGTCACTAAGTCATGAGAGTCTAAATCTATGAACTAAGAAATGAAACTGTCTAACTGTCAATACAATCCAAAAGAAGAAGTGATAAAAGGAGTAACAAGGTCTTGCGGACGCTAGCAGCTACCTTGCAATCTCCACAGATAACCGGCCTGAACTCAATGATCGTCGCGCTCTAACTCACCTGAATCTGCACATAAAGTGCAGGGTGTAGCATGAGTACAACCACCTCAGCAAGTAACAGAAATAACTAAGGAACTAAGTAATAGTGACGAGCTAAGTAAAATAGTCCAATTATTTATTTTTCACAATTTAAAAATAAACATAAATAAATAGGTAAATTCCATAACTCAGTAAATGCCACAAAGAAGTTTAACAGATAAATGCAGCAACAACACAAATAAATACAACCTCACAGCAGTGTCACTCCATCACTCATCACTCGTACTCAGCACTCAATACTCAAAACACTCAACACTCTGCGTTCACTAGGGGTGTGTACAGACTCCGGAGGGGCTCCCAAAGCCCAAGCGCTAAGCACGGACAACTCACGTGCCATCATATCAATACCTGGATCCCACGGTCAACTCATATGCTACGCGGACAACTCACGCGCTATGGTATCAATACCTGAACCCGCACGGTCAACTCACGCGCTACGCGGACAACTCATGCGCTATGGTATTAATATCCTCACAATCAGGCCCTCGGCCTCACTCAATCAATATCAATACCTGGATCTGCACGGACAACTCACGCGCTATTGTATAAATACCTGGACCCACACGGTCAACTCACGTGTTACGCGGACAACTCATGCACTATGGTATTAATATTCTCACAACCAGGCCCTCAACCTCACTCAATCATGTACCTCACTAGCCTCATCATTACCAACAAATAAGGGAACACAACCCACATCAAGTATCACTGCATATTAGCAATTAATAGAGACTGAGGTAAACATGTACAATAATTTCTATGACTGAGTACAAATAATGTGAGTATGAATAAAGCCTAAGCATGATCTCTAACATGAAGGCAAACAAGTTCAACAACAATAAACACATAACCACAGATAATAGCCATTAGGCCTCATAGCCTCACGGGACGGACCAAGTCTCAATACCTCGCGGTGCACACCCACACGCTCGTCACCTAGCGTGGGTATCACTTCCAAACAATCACGTGATGTCAAATCTCCGGGTTTACACCCTCAAAGCTAGAGTTAAAACTGTTACTTACCTTAACAACGTAAAAATCCTACTTCGGGATGCCCTCGTCTCTAGACTCGGTCTTCAAAAGCTTCGAATCTATCCATAATCAGAATAATACTATCAACATAGGCTAAAGAATCGAATTCCAACGGAAAAACAACATAAATAGGCCAAAAATCCGAAATCGGCCAAAACCCGACCCCCGGGCCCACGTCTTGAAACCAGTCAAAAATGGCAGAATAATAATCCTCGTCCTCTCCCGAGTCTAACCATATAAAATTCATCAAATTCCGACATCAACTCGACCCTCAAATCTTCAATTAAAGTCTTGAAGATTTCTACTATTTTCAACCCGCTCTATACCCATTTGAACTCAACAATCTTTCCATAAACCTTATTGATATGAATAAATTATACTATTACACCCTAGAATCATACTCTTAGTCACCCATCTTTACCCAAACTCGAAATTGAAGACTAGGGGTTAGAACCTTACCTCTTGGGTGAAGATCTTGTGATATTTCCTTGTTGGATTTCAAAGCTTGAACAAGATCTTGATGAACAAAGTACTTGAGCTTCTTCCTCTCTCTAGAACACTCTCCCTTCTCTCTAAAAATATCAGATTTTTTCTCCAAAATGAGCTTCAAGGCTTGTTTATCGAAGTTGGGTCAGGTTATAACAATAAAAGAATGGATACTCCAAAGATTCCGAACCAGGCGACAGGCCTGGCCTCGCCAGGCTAAAGCATGGTTATACCTGGCTTTTGGCTAGCCTCGCCAGGCTAAAGCCTGGTATTACACCTGGCCTCGCCAGGCTAAAGCCTGGTCTTACACCCGGCCTCGCGAGCTTTGTAGCGAGCTACAGGACAGCCTTTGTGTATTTGATCATAACTTCTTGTAGGATTGTCCGAATGACGAACGATTTGAAGCGTTAGAAAGTAGACTCAAGGATATTTAATTTGATAGGTAGATCACCTCATAAGTCGTTATAGATTGGTAGCAGCATATGTTTTAAGTAGGATCTTGTGCGAACTCACTTGAAACTTTAGTCTTAAGAAATTTCCAACTTCCAAACTTCTTGATACCCATCCGAAATCATCCCGAGCCCCTCGGGACCTCAACCAATAATTAAAACAAGTCATATATCAACATACAAACTTAGTTGAACCTTTGAATCATTCAAAACAACATCCAAACACCAAATCATGCTCAGATTCAAGCCTAAGAACTTCTAAATTTCCAATTTCGCCAATTCAAGCCCAATTCTACCACGGACCTCCAAATCATATTCCGGACACGCTCCTAAGTCCAAAATTACCATACGGAGCTATTGGAATTATCAAAAATCCGTTCCTAGGTCGTTTACACATAAGTCGACATCCATTCAACTATTTCAACTTAAGCTTCCAACATGAAATTCATTCTTCCAAGCTAACTCTGAAGTACCTTAAAACCAAAACCGATAATTTACACAAGTCATAATACCTCGTAGGAAGTTATGTAATACTTCAAATAGTTAAAAGGAGCATAAATGCTTAAAATGACCGATCGGGTCGTTACAAAAAGTGTCACGACCCAAAATCCCACCACAGGAGTCGTGATGGTACCTAGTCTCTAAGACTAGGTAAGCCGATTTTCATTGCATTTTTGAAGCCATTTTTTTAAAAATAAATAACCAAAACTAACAGCGGAAATAATTACAATATACAACCTCCCAAGACTGGTAGTACTGAGTCACGAACTCTAATTGAATACATAGAATGATCACGAGGACCGACTATACAATATTGTTTGATTACAAGTTAACAGTATAATGAAATCAAAGGACTCCAAGGGACTGCGACGACCAAGCAGTTCTACCTTAAATCCTTACAATCTCGCTTTAACTCTGCTCAATTCCGTTATCTTCAATACCTGGCTCTGCATAAAAATGTGCAGAAGCGTAGAGTGAGCACACCACAACAGTGCCCAGTAAGTATCAAGACTAACCTCAATGGAGTAGAGACGAGGTACAGTCAAGACACTCACTAGTCTAATAACCTGTGCAATATAATATACAAAATAATAGAAAATAAATAATAATAATAATAATAA
>AWOL01S0022166.1:40415-62284 GCA_000715115.1 Nicotiana otophora | reverse complement strand
ACCACGGTCGGTACCCAGTAAGTATCAAGACTAACCTCAATGGAGTAGAGACGAGGTACAGTCAAGACACTCACTAGTCTAATAACCTGTGCAATATAATATACAAAATAATAGAAAATAAATAATAATAATAATAATAAAGGCAGGATAAAACAACCAGTGATATGCACAACACACAACAAGAATATCATTAATATCACTCAACAATTAATAAACACAATTACACCCAGTTAAATCAAGCCCTTCAAATAAATGTCTTTCACATACTTCTTCCAGATAACTCTCTTTCAAACATAATTTTCTCAAATAATTATTTTTCAAATATAATTCTTTCAATAAATCTTTTCAAATACAATTTCCTCAAATAAATATCTTTCAAAATACAATTCTTTTATATAATACTTTCTAAGCAAAAATCCTTCCAAATAAATATTTTGAATATAATTCTTTCAATTAAAAAATCAACATGTGACACCTCATTTCAAAATCATAAAGATACGGGTCTCAGCCCATTTTTATGTTTTTCGTAAATACGGGTCTCAACCTATTTTCATATTTTCACGACACCTCGCGCCCATAATTAAATCATCATATTTTCCCGGCACCTCGTGCCCTCATTTCATATCACAACAGCACGGACAATTCACGTGCCAAATATCATTATCATTTCATCACAGCACCTCGTGCCCACATTTTATATCACAACTACACGGACAATTCACGTGCCAATATCCCCATTTCATATCACAATTCACGGCACCTCGTGCCCACATTTTATTTATAAACTGCCTGGCAATAGCCACAGGCTCCCAATTTCAACAAAATCAGATTATTATCAATTTACTAACAACAAAACAAGTTGCACAAGGTATAAAAATAAAACAAGAAAATCACAACATCATATGAAAATTTTCAACACCACAACCCCACATCATCACATATCGTCCCTGACAATAGCCACCTTTATCGCTCTTATTGCCACCCTCATCGCTCCTATAGTCACCCTTATCGCTCCGTCACAGACAATATCAATATCCACCCTTATTGCTCTTGTTGCCACCCTTATCGCTCCTATATCCACCATTATCGCTTCGCCCATACAATATCAATAGCCAACAAACACAATAGTAAAATGCCACCCTTATACCCACATAATATCAATGGTGAAATGCCACCCTTATACCCACATAATATCAATGGTGAAATGCCACCCTTATCTCCCCAAAATAGCAACTCACACAACACAATAATTTATACGGGAAATTATCATAACATAACAAAAATCAATTCATATCACAATTTGCCCAATGGCCACAACCAAATTTTAAAGCTACAACCAAGTCAATTAATTTCACAGCAAATAGCCAAATGATCCACACAATGTGTACAACACCCAAAAACAATCAATAGAGATAGAAATTACTCAACATAAAACAACGTCTTCATAAAAAATCACAATTTCAATAATTATATAAACACCTCTTCTTAAGCTTATTTAATTAATTATTTACAGATGGGAAAATCTAAAATGGAATTAAATTCAAATAATTATCAAGCCAGCAAATTCACGAAATTTCATAAATAATCAAATAACAATCACATCACATTGTCATATAATAACAGAGACAACAACAAGGGTTTAGGCACGACAAGTAGATTATTAAATATATGCCAACCATTATTCAATTTACTACACAATATGTTCAAGACTTTAACTCCATAAAATTTGCACATATAAACCAATTACGTACTCGTCACCTTGCGTACATGGTTTTCAATTACCCAAGTTGCACATAAGACTCAATGCATGAGGAACATTTCCCCCACTCGAGGTTAAGCAAGACACTTACCTTTTTGAAGTTAGGTCGATATTCCAAAATAGCCTTCTTGCTTGAATTGACCTCCGGACAACTCAAATATATCCAGATTAATTGCATAACTCCATTAAAATTCATTGGAAACAATTCCAGATAATAATATGTCGACTTAAAAATTCATTCCAAAAGTCAATAAAACTCAACGCGGGACCCGTCTCTCGGAACCCGACATAATTTTCATAAAATCCGAACACCCATTCCGATACGAGTTCAACCATACTAATATTATCGAATTCTAATAACAAATCGACCTCCAAATCTTAAATTTTTGTTTTTGAAAGATTTTATAAAAATCTTGATTTTTCTTCCATTAAGTCTGAATTAAATGATGGATTCAAAGACATAATCATGGAAATTAATCAAAACTGGATAAGAATCACTTACCCCAAACACCCACGCAAGAATCTCTCCAAAAATCGCCTTCTACCGAGCTCCCAATTTGATTTTGGGTTATGAACTCAAACCCCGTTTTTGGGACTTTTAATTCTGCCCAGATACACCTTCTTCGCGTTCGCCAAGGCTAAAATCCAGCTGCCTCAAATCCTTCTTCGCGTTCGCGTGACAAGCGTCGCGTTCGCGTAGGACAACTGTTTCTGTCCCATCATTTAAATTTCGTGAATTTGCTGGCTTGATAATTATTGGAATTTAATTCCATTTGGGATTTTCCCTCTGCAGATAATTAATTAAATGAGCTTAAGAAGAGGTGTTTATATAATTATTAAAAATTTAATCTTTTATGAAGACGTTGCTTTATGTTGAGTAATTTCTATCTATATTGATTGTTTTTGGGTGTTGTACACATTGTGTGGATCATTTGGCTATTTGCTGTGAAATTAATTGACTTGGTTGTAGCTTTGAAATTTGGTTGTGGTCATTGGGCAAATTGTGATATGAATTGATTTTTGTTATGTTGTGATAATTTTTCGTGTAAATTGTTGTGTTGTGTGAGTTGCTATTTGGGGAGATAAGAGTGGCATTTCACCGTTGATATTATGTGGGTATAAGGGTGGCATTTCACTATTGTGTTTGTTGGCTATTGATATTGTCTGGGCGGAGCGATAAGGGTGGCTATAGGAGCGACAAGGGTGGCAATAAGAGCGATAAAGGAGGCTATTAAGGGTGGCTATAGGAGCGACAAAGGTGGCTATAGAAGCGATAAGAGTGGCAATAGGAGCGATAAGGGTGGCCATTGTCAGTGACAATATGTGATGATGTGGGGTTGTGGTGTTAAAAATTTTCATGTGCTGTTGTGATTTTCTTGTGTTTATTTTTATACCTTGTGCAACTTGTCTTGTTGTTAGTAAATTAATAATAATTTGATTTTGTTGAAATTAGGAGTTTGTGGCTATTACCAAGCGGTTTATAAAATAAAATATGGGCACGAGGTGCCGTAAATTGTGATATGAAATTGGGATATTGACACGTGAATTGTCCGTGCAGTTGTGATATAAAATGTGGGCACGAGGTGTTGTGATGAAATGATAATAATATTTGGCACGTGAATTGTTCGTGCAGTTGTGATATGAAATGAGGGCACGAGGTGCCGGGCAAATATGATGATTTAATTATGGGCGAGAGGTGTCGTAAAAATATGAAAATGGGCTGAGACCCGTATTTACAAAAAATATGAAAATGGACTGAGACCCGTATCTTTATGATTTTGAAATGAGGTGTCACATGTTGATTTTTTAATTGAAAGAATTATATTCAAAATATTTATTTGGAAGGATTTTTGCTTAGAAAGTATTATATAAAAGAATTGTATTTTGAAAGATATTTATTTGAGGAAATTGTATTTGAAAAGATTTATTGAAAGAATTATATTTGAAAAATAATTATTTGAGAAAATTATGTTTGAAAGAGAGTTATCTGGAAGAAGTATGTGAAAGACATTTATTTGAAGAGCTTGATTTAATTGGGTGTAATTGTGTTTATTAATTGTTGAGTGATATTAATGATATTCTTGTTGTGTGTTGTGCATATCACTGGTTGTTTTATCCTGCCTTTATTATTATTATTATTATTATTATTATTATTATTTATTTTCTATTATTTTGTATATTATATTGCACAGGTTATTAGACTAGTGAGTGTCTTGACTGTACCTCGTCTCTACTCCATTGAGGTTAGTCTTGATACTTACTGGGCACTGTTGTGGTGTGCTCACTCTACGCTTCTGCACATTTTTATGCAGAGCCAGGTATTGAAGATAACGGAATTGAGCAGAGTTAAAGCGAGATTGTAAGGATTTAAGGTAGAACTGCTTGGTCGTCGCAGTCCCTTGGAGTCCTTTGATTTCATTATACTGTTAACTTGTAATCAAACAATATTGTATAGTCGGTCCTCGTGATCATTCTATGTATTCAATTAGAGTTCGTGACTCAGTACTACCAGTCTTGGGAGGTTGTATATTGTAATTATTTCCGCTGTTAGTTTTGGTTACTTATTTTTTTAAAAATGGCTTCAAAAATGCAATGGAAATCGGCTTACCTAGTTTTAGAGACAAGGTACCATCACGACTCCTGTGGTGGGATTTTGGGTCGTGACAAGTAGATGATTAAATATATGTCAACCATTCTTCAATTTACTACACAATATGTTCAAGACTTTAACTCCATAAAATTTGCACATATAAACCAAGTACGTACTTGTCACCTCGCGTACATGGTTTTCAATTATCCAAGTTGCACATAAGACTCAATGCCTAAGGGGAATTTCCCCCACTCGAGGTTAAGAAAGACACTTACCTTTTTGAAATTAGGCCGATATTCCAAAATAGCCTTCTTGCTTGAATTGACCTCCGGACAGCTCAAATCTATCCAAATTAATTGTATAACTCCATTAAAATTCGTCGGAAACAATTCTGAATAATAATATGCCGACTTAAAATTTTATTTCAAAAGTCAACAAAAGTCAATGCAGGATCCGTCTCTCGGAATCCGATATAATTTTTATAAAATCCGAACACCCATTCCGATATGAGTTCAACCACACCAATATTATCGAATTCCAATAACAAATCGACCTCCAAATCTTAAATTTTCGTTTTTGGAAGATTTTATAAGAATCTTGATTTTTCTTCCAATAAATCGGAATTAAATGATGGATTCAAAGACATAATCATGGCAATTAATCAAAACTGGATAAGAATCACTAACCCCAAACACCCACGCAAGAATCTCTCCAAAAATCGCCTTCTACCGAGCTCCCAATTTGATTTTGAGTTATGAACTCAAACCCCCATTTTTGGGACTTTTAATTCTGTCCAGATACACCTTCTTCGCGTTCGCGAGATCCAGCTGCCTCAAATCCTTCTTCGCGTTCACGTGACAAGCGTCGAGTTCACGAAGGCCAACTGCTTTTGCCCCATCATTTCCTCTTCGCGTTCGCGATGACCAGCTGACTAACTCCTTCGCGTTCGCGAAGGCCAAACGACCCCAGACCCCTATCTTCTTTTTTTTCTTCGCGTTCGCGTTGCCTGGGCCGCGTTCGTGAAGGCTTGCCCTGCTCCTTCTTCTCGTTCGCGTTCACGAAGGACAAATCATCAGCCCCTCAAACTCCTCTTCGCGAATGCGGGACTCCCTTCGCGTTCGCAAAGAAGGAAACCAGACTTGAGCAACAGCAGTCCAAACAACTCCAATTTGGTCCGAAACCACTCCGAAATATACCCGAGCCCCTCGAGACCCCGTCCAATCATGCCAACCAGTCCCATAACATATAACAGACTCACTCGAGGTTTCAAATCACATCAAATTATGCCAAAAATACAAATCGCACCACAAATCGAACTTATGAACTTCAAAAACTTCCAACTTCTAAAACTCGTGCGAAACCTATCAAACCAACCCGGAATGACGTCAAATTTTGCAGGCAAGTGCCAAATAACATAACGGAGTTGTTCCAACTCTCGGAATCGCATCCTGACCCCGATATCAAAAAGTCAGCCCCCGGTCAAACTTTTCAAAATTTTGAGTTTCGCCATTTCAAGTTTAATTCCACTACGGACCTCCAAATAATTTTTCGGACATGCTCCTAAGTCCAAAATTATCATACGGAGCTAACAAAACTGACAGAACTCCATTTCGGAGTCGTATTCATACAGTTCCGACTACAGTCAAAATCCTAAGACTTAAGCTTCCTCTTTAGGAACTAAGTGTCCCAAATCACTCCGAATCATCCGTAATTCAAACTCGACCACACACGCGGGTCATAATACATATTTTGAGGCTGCTCGAAACCTTAAGTCACTAAACAAGACGTAAATTCTTAAAACGACAAGTCGGGTCGTTACAAAAAGTATAGTGAAGGGTTGGGAAATTTGTAACAAGGGAATCATCTGGATCCCCAACAACCACTCTAACCTGAACATATGGAAATCAAATTGGATTCCAAATTCTCCAAACCTTAGACTAGCTATTGAAGGTCTTATCACAAATTCGGTCAACAACCTTACTATTAGAGACATTTGGGTTAACAACAAATGAGACCTCAAAAATATCACTTTTGAACTACCACAACCTTTAAGCAATAGCATTTTTTCTATTTATCCCAAGTTTTGTAATAAAGACACTCCGACCTGGGCTCTAACGGGCGATGTGAAATTTACGTCTAAAAGTTGCTACAAACTAATTAGCCCAAGAGATCATAATAATACTGATTTTAACTGGATTCACGATCTTCAATGCCCAAATAAAATAAAATTGTTCTTGTGGAAATGTCTCCATAATCAACTTCCCCACACACTCCTACCTCCAATACATTGGTATTGATATAGAACCCATATGTCATGTTTGTAAAATCGATAAAGAATTAATCGAGCACATCTTTATTGAATGTAAAATCGTTCATGAATTATGGGAACTATGTGGTTATAAGACCACCCGTCAACACAACACTCCCCAATTGCTCACTATTATAAGAGACCTTAATACTCCTAACCTATCCACTTATCTTTCTTGGATAGAATTATTTTCCTTTGTCCTTTGGAACATTTGGATCAATCGTACCAAAAATAATATCGAGAACACTTCCTTCAAATTTTCCCTTAAAAGTTTTATTATGTTAGTGGTCGAATACAAGCTTTTAACCCAAAGGGACCATTCTACTGTCCAGACATATGCAATTACTATTGCATGGCATAAACCTCAGAAAGGTTCGTTTAAGCTCAATATCGATGGTGCTTTCAGAGAAAGAGACAATTTAGCAGGGTTGGGAGGAACCTTCAGAGATAGCAATGACCACTGGATAATGGGTTTTCAACATCATTGTCCAGTCTCATCACCTCCCAAATCAGAATTAGAAGCGCTCAAAGAAGGTCTCAACATAGCCATAACCAAAGGGCTTACTCCACTGGTCATAGAAACAGATTCAACGGAGGTAATCAAAGCTTTACATCAAGGATGTGAATATCATTATATGATTGTCTATTTTTGCATGTGGTTAATGGACCAGCTGAAGCAGCCAATAATCCAACATAATTTCAGAGACGAAAACCAAGTAGCCCATAGACTGGCAAATGAAGCTCTCAACAATCCAAAGGAATATCTACTAGTGGATAGACCACCTTCTTATATTATAAATAAGCTGGAAGCAGATAAGGTTGGCTATGTTTATTTTGTCAAAAAAATAACTACTGAAGTTTGCTATAATCTTGCCAACTTAGGCAATATCAACGTCCTTAAGACTACTAGTATTTATGGCGATGTAACAAACAATATTACGTAGTTATAATATATATCCTTTGCTTGTCAAAAAAAAGAAGAAGCACCTTACTAGTAAATTTAATCTCGATTAGGAAATTTTTCCCAAAAGGCCAATAAGCATAGCTAAAAATTCGTACCCATAGAGAGACCCTTCCAAACCAGGTAGGGAGTACAAATTATACCCTTCTTAGAAGCCTTCAAAACCCTCTCTTTCTTGCGTTTCTCTGCAGAAACAGAACTCGCACTCCTCTCTCTCTCTCTAAAGTAATATAGCTCTGTCTCTCCTAAAAATGGAAGATGACGACGAATTCGGAGATCTCTATACCGATGTGCTAACGGCGTCGTTTCAGTCTCAGCAGCCGCCGCCGCCAGCTCCACAAGACAAAGCTGCCGCCCCCAAAGCCGCCGCCGGTGCGGGCCCCACCACCCGGCCGATCGATCTGAACATCAACAGCGATGACGAGGAGATATTATACGGAGCTCCTAATCCGAATTTGAATCCGAAATTTACAGCCCCGAATTCTATTATCACTGGTAACGAAACAACCCTAGATGCTTTGCCAGATGTACAATCCGGGTCGAAATTACCCGAATTCAATCTAAAGTTTAATCAAAAAGCTGGAAAACTCGAGGATTTGAGTGATATTAATGAATCGGATTCGAGTGCTAGGGTTTTGGAGAAGAGTGAGGATGTGAAATTACCTAAAGGGGGTTTTCAAGATTCAAATTTTATGGATGAGGATAATATTGATTTTGTAGTGGAAGAGAGGGATGATAAAGATGATATTTTGATTGAGAAAGATCAAAATTTAGGTGAAAGAAACGTTGAGATTCTAAAGGATGGGAGTGAAAATGTACAGAATTTTGAGCCGTTGATTCCCGGCGTGTCAATCCCGGGAGTTTCAGGCGGAGTAGGGAATGGGGGAGATGGTAATCTTGAGGATGATTGGGATAGTGATGATAGTGAGGATGATTTGCAGATTGTGTTGAATGACAACACTCATGGACCAATGGGTATGGAGAGAATGGGGGACGACGAAGATGGAGAGCCTTTGGTTATTGTTGCGGATAATGATGGCCCGAGCCATCCACCAATGATAATGGAAGAGCAAGAATGGGGTGAGGAAGGGGGTCCTGCTGCTAATGGAGAGAGAAAGGAGATTAATGATGCATTAAAAGTGAATGGAGCACCTGGAGGAGTGGTGGCAAAGGTTGGGTACAACAATCATGGATACCATCATCCGTATCATTCACAGTATAAGGTCAGTGATGTTGTACACGTGATCAGAACTTGCAATGTAAGATGACTTGTAATTTACTTAATAGTATTGTAGTCATTGGTGATGATAAGGCCGGTGGCTCTTATTTGTATGCACAAGCTGCATAAAGGATTGTACTGATGATGATAAAATTAATGAAATTTATTTTATAATTTTGTTGGCAATAAATCATGTTTGGGCATTCTCTATAGCATAATCATGATTTTAATTTATAGATAGATGATGTTTGAAATGTTTCAATTCAAGGCAGCTGCAAAGACAAGGATTGAACTCTCTTTGGAGATATCCAAAGTAGAGATGAAAATAGCCTTTGCGGAAAACGTGTGAGTGGATGTGTGATGAATTCTGACTAATCAAAATTGTAAGTGGCTGCTTGTCCGTGCACACGGTTATTACCACGTGATCTGTCTAACAATAATCATTTAAAAGCACTTCAAAGAGTGTTAACCGGCTGTTATTGGCAACTCTTTAAATAGTTGAAAGTTATATTTGAACTAAAATCACTGGCTGCAAGACGTATCTTCTGTGGCTATGCTAGTAGGCCTTGGGAATGTTAATGGGGAATTTCTGAAAATTTTACACACATTAGTTTGTTGGACCACTCCTGACTTTTAATCTCTTTCCAGTTTTTCGATGCTTTTGTCTCTAGTCAGTGCCTTTATTTTCCAGATGGTCTGGACTTGTGCAAGTAGGTCATTAACCAATGAAGCCTATTCAAGCCAATCTGGTTGCTTAAACTGATAATGACATTAGCTGAAGAAAGATGCACTTTCTTATGCTGAGTGATGAAGTACAACTTTCAAGTAGTATTTGGTAGAATGTAAAGAAAGAAAAGATATATAAGAATCAGTAAAGCTGATAACTGTTTTATTTCGGTTGCATAAGGTTTATCAAAATTAAGCTACATATGCAAGATCTATTTTCAGATGTTTACTACTTTCCCTTTTGTATTAAATAAAGATCTATTTTCAGATGTCGTAATAAAACTGAAGATCTTAGTCCTTATTTCTCATTTTTTTCTTGTTGAATCTGTGAAAGCAAGGCTGTATGTTCTTTTTTTTCCTTTCATTTTTAAAGCAAAGTTTTACTTGTTTACTTGCTGATATACCCGAGTTTGTAATAAAACTCTTGCTTGTTTACTTGCTGATATACCCGAGTTTGTTGTCTGTTTCTTCTCTGATGATTGGAAGATTAACTATATATTTCTTATCTTGATACTTTTTTTTGTTGTCGCTGTCCTGATAGTCGTTTTCTGTTACATTATTTTGACTGCTGATAGCGAATCTTTCCTCCCTTTTTCTTGTTTCATGTAGTATGTGAGACCTGGTGCAGCTCCTATGCCTGGAGCTCCTCTGTTGGGTCCTGGAGGAGCACCTGGTCAAGTTCGTCCTCCTGTCAATGTGGGTCCAGTTGGTGGACGTGGTAGAGGTGATTGGCGACCAACAGGAATGAAAGGTGGCTATGGGATGTCCGGTTGGGGAGGCAGTGCGCCTGGCCGTGGCTTTGGGATTGGGTTGGAATTCACTCTTCCATCGCACAAGTATGTTTCTTTGTCTGGCCCTGATTTATACCTTATTTGAATTTGGCATTTTTCTGTTTGGTGTTTTTTTGGTTTACTTTTACGAAAGAATTACGTGAGCCACCTATCTCTTTCCTAGTTACACCACTTTACTCCCGTAATTGTTGATTCTGTAATTTAATTGGATTAATGTCATCATGGCAAATCTTCTAGTCCAGCCTAAAAAGCTTGCGGGTGCTTTAGTTATTACGTCCAAAATTCTGTTGAAGTTTTAGAGTAATGTAACTATATTTGCAGAATAATATCTTTTCGAGATGTATCTGCCATAAGGAAATGTTTTCGGGAAGAGAGAAATCAGAGATGCTTTGAAGATAAATCTAGTAACATCCAGAAGATGAAGATGAAGTGTTTAGTTCTTTTCTATTTTTGGTGTAAAGGAAAGTGTTTGGAAGATCATGAATCCATTTTTGATGTTTTAGAATTCTTGTGAGAAGATAAAGGATTAGGAGTGTTGTTTTCTGTATTCCTCTTTGTAATTATGGGTGACTTCACAGTTTTTATGTTGTCAATGTATTAACATACAAATATGTTACCTTTTCAAAAATATCTTCATAAAATGCAGTTAATAATCATTTAATTCTTCCTGCCTCTTCTATTATGGCGCTGTCAGCAGCTGCTACAGCCTATAAGAAGTGTTTGCTTCCTGAAAATTTTTCTGTGTAACCTGTGATTTTTGATATCTCTAAGACCTATTGAAGAACTTGTCCTCATATCGTTAAACTCTGTGGAAGAAGGTAGTTAATATATAAGCATGGGTTAGATCTATGAGGCAAAAACTCATGCTTTTTATGTTGCATGTGAATGTAGGTTTGCGTGAATAAAAACGATGATAGAATGAGCATGTTGGAGTGTGGCTGAATGCCTGAAAGTATTATTTTGCATGACTGCTTTTCATTTGATCATTCTTTTTCCGGGAAAACATGTAAATACTGGAAAGAGTTGCAGACAGTTAAAATGCTCATTTAGCATTGTACATTGTCAGGACTATATTTGAAGTTGACATAGATGGTTTTGAGGAGAAACCTTGGAGACTTCCAGGCATTGACGTAACAGATTTCTTCAACTTTGGGTTGAACGAGGAAAGCTGGAAAGATTATTGCAAGCAACTGGTTGGTCAACTATACTTCTTTTTCTTGTATTAGATTTCCTTGTGAATCCGTGCATAAAAATCCTTAAAAAGATTAGTTCTTTTAAACCAGGGAACATTTTGTATTTCACGGTTATTCTCTTTATATCATTAGGGTTCCGAATAAATTGATTCCCAAGCTGCCTCTGCAGGTTAAATTTTGCAAGCTTGGGACAAATTGTAAAATATGATTTTATTGGGATGCTTTACATAAGCTCTCTTCCTCCTCCCCCTCTAGTATTCTCCTTTCCTTGTTCTTGTAGTGCCATGCTCCATAACCTGTTGGCCGCGCCCTAGTGCACCGTGGCAAGCCTCTCAGTGCCTGCAAGGAATTGTGCGTGCGTTAGGAGAGCTAACAAGGACCTATTTCGGGGTGCAGCCATACAACATTAACAACGACGACCCAGTAAAATCCCACAAGTTGAGGTCTTGGGAGGGTAGTGTGTATGCAGACCTTACCTCTACCCTGAGGGTGTAGAGAGGCTGTTTCCGATAGACCCACCCTCGGCTCAAGAAGACGAAAAGAGACAATATCAATACCATCAACAAAAACCATAGAAATAATAACATCAAAAGCACCAGTAAATAGATGGAAAGCAAAAACAATAACCAATAAATAAGGCCCGACACTATGAAAACGGAAGAATAGTATGAACACAATATTGACCACTAGCAGTCTAAGACAAAATCCTATCAGACTAGGCTCACACTAGTACGAGTTAGAAATATGCTCAACTACCTCCTAAACTACAACCTTAATGCTCGACCTCCACAGCTTCCTATCGAGGGCCATGTCCTCGAAGATCTGAGGCCTCGCCATATCCGCCTGATCACCTCTCCCCAATACTTCTTAGGTCGCTGTCTACCTCTCCTCGGGCCCCCCAACGCCAACGACTCGCACCTCCTTACCGGGGCATCTGGGCTTTTCCTCTGCACGTGCCCGAACCATTTGAGCCTCGCTTCACGCATCTTATCATCCAACGGAGCCACGCCCACCTTCTCCCGAATATCTTCATTCCTAATCTTATCCACCCTAATGTGCCTGCACATCCACCTCAACATCCTCATTTCTGCTACATTCATCTTCTGGATATGTGAGTTCTTAACTGGCCAACACTCAGCCCCATATAACATGGCCGGTCTAACCACCACTCTATAAAAACCTTTGAGTAGCGGTGGTGCTTTTTTGTCACACGGGACTCCAAATGCTAACCTCCATTTCATCCACACCACCCCTATACGGTGTGTAACACCTTCGTCGATCTCCCCACCCCCCTGGATAATCGACCCAAGTTACTTGAAACTGCCTCTCTCGGGAATGACTTGCGATCCAAGCCTCACGTCCATGCCCGCTTCCCTCTGTTCGGCACTGAACTTGCACTCAAGATATTCCGTCTTAGTCCTGCTCAACTTGAAACCCTTGGACTCAAGGGCCTGTCTCCGAACCTACAGCCTTTCGTTAACGCCGCTTTGCGTCTCGTCTATCAGAACTATGTCATAAGCGAATAACATACACCATGGCACCTCCCCTTGAATATGGTGTGTTAGTGCGTCCATCACCAGGGCAAATAGGGGTGCAGCCATAGATTAGCAAAATAAAGTGCATGATGTAGTAGATGTGTGTAAATATTCGCATTGGTTCCACTGACCGAAAATCTTGAAAGATGAATAATCCATCTTTGCTACAGGAACAACTGCGACTTGAGTCAACTATGCAAGGAAGAATTCGGGTATATGAAAGTGGAAGAACAGAGCAGGTAATGCTTGTGCAGATGAAGATGCTATCTTCAGCAATACGTGCATGTCTGAGATACTTATCAGACTTAATAGTTGTTATTATTCTTATGTTGTATTCATTTTAGGAATATGATCCAGATCTTCCCCCAGAGCTTGCAGCTGCAGCTGGTATTCAAGACATTCCATCTGAAAATGTGAATCATGGTAAAACTGATGGAACTTCAAGTGACCTAGCAAGAGGATCTATACGCATGCGACCGCCATTAGTACGTATTTCAAGTTCAAGCCTTACCTTTAGAAAATTTTCTGGTATTATTTGGGCCTCCCATTCCAACTTGGCAATTGGGTGAAGTATGCTTACTGTACATCTTTAATTAAGCAAGTAATGATACAAAAGTTTCAGATATTAGTTGCCATGCTACTCACTGATATGATATGATATGATATTCTACTAGCCCACTGGAAGACCGATACAGGTTGAAACCGGTTCTGGTGATCGCCTACCATCAATTGATACCCGACCACCACGGCAGCGTGACTCGGATGCAATTATTGAAGTGAGTGATCTGACCCTATCTTCTTCCAAATTCAAAATGGAAGTGTCTATCAAAAAAGGAAAAAGCAGCAAAATTTATGCTGGAATCTCTCTCTGCATCGTTGTTTTCGATGTTTCTAACAGGATGGTGCTGCTGCTTATTTTCTACATCTTATTTTATTGTCTTTTCCAGGCTGCCCTTTTTATTTTATTTATGTCTTCTGTAATTTTTTTTTTTGGGTGAACAGATTGTGTGCCAGGATGATGACCAATACTCAGGGAATGACAAGAATGAGGTGCAATTGGGCAATAATTCTTCAACAGAGGATTTTAGAGGTGATGCAAGAGGAGGCCCCCTGCAGGAGGATTCTGATGGTTTCCAGCATTCTTATAAAAGCCACAAGCAAGATCTCAGTACTAGGAGATCACAGTTTATGAACCCTCGTTTGACCAAAGGAGATGGAGTGGGTCCTTTTCCCTCGGAAGCTCCTGGTCAGTTTGTTTCTGATTCTAGAGGACAGACTTCTGCATGCGGCAGCAAGACTAGTGTTGAAAGGTACTATATATGTTACCTATATAATGGTTTATCTTCCTGAGCAAGTGGAAGTTAATTTTTCATTTCCTGTTTTAACTGGTAATTAAGATAGAAGCAGCATGAGGTTTCACTAACTTATAGGTGTTATTAGCCCAACTATATTAAATATGAGTAAATGTTGGCATCCAAGGCTAGATGTATCCACTAGATAAATGAAATAGAAATGCGAACGTCAAGATGGATGATGTCCTACTAAATTGGAAAAGATCATGATTAGTTTGAACAGAGGGTGCAGCACATGGAGAATGAATTGAGAAAAGTCGTCAGATATGGATTGGTCATGTTTTTAGGTACAACAATATGCTGATTGAATGTGATAAAAGTGGACGAGGCAGACTTTGAATTATGTGGAGAAAAGTAATTACAAAAGACCTACAATCTCTCAGAAGTAATATGGACTTGGCTAAGAAATTAACACAGTGGAAGCAGAGGACATCCATGTAGGGCATCCATCTAGTTGGGGTTAAAGCTTAATTGTTGTTGTTACATTAGGTCTGGCATTTGCTAGGAGTCTTTTTCTTTTATTCCAAGACTTGTATTCCTGTGGATGAATAAGTGTGAAATTTAGAGAACCTTAATTTATGTAGTATAGAAATGAAATGGAAGTGAATAGAACGGAATGGATTGCAAATATTTCATATAACCGATGAAATATTAGGATACTGCTGTAATTTTGGAGTTTTTGCAATCCTTACAATCTTGGAGGATTGTCAGCTTGTAATGGTTTGTACTCGTTCGGTACTAGCTTATAACTGAATTTTCATTAATAAAATTTCCTTTTTACTTATAATTTTTTTTAGGATTCTGGTATAGTTGATTGACTGACCCTAAATGTTGATAATGTGGCCGAGGGTCCTAGGAAGATTTCCTTCCCTTTCAGAAAGGATTCCCGTCATGTTTGTGATTTGCATGCTCAAAGTCTCTTCTCCATTGCAGATCCCAAAACTATGGTAGTTCTGTGAACCAGATATATCTCATTACTGTAATACACTTTGGTTTGAAGTGAGCCATGCATGTAGTAAATGAGCCATGTTCTCTTGTACCTAGAAAAGTAGGGTACTTGCGGGTGGTTCTAGATTGGAGCAACTCATATAAAATTAAGGGTGGTTTCTTGATCAATAAAATGAAGGGTGGTTACTGGTGGTTCTTGGTAGGAGGAGCTTATACAATATTAAATGGTTATGATTAGCAATTTACGGATTTATTTTCTTAGTCTGGCGGATGCTTCTTCCTTCTTTTTCTTTTTGCTGGCATAGGATGGAGATAGCAATATGTACACGATATATGAACAAAATTATGCTGCAAGTCCAATTATTTAAATTCCTTGTTCTTATTGTTAGGAAGATCGGCAATTTGGCTTTACATTTAATTATTATTATTTTTTTTTTCAAAAGAACCATGGTGGGGGTTAGGCATAGACCCCAACCAGTAGATAATCAAAAAGGATAAGTACAGGCTTTACATTTAATTTGCTCACTTATCTCCCCAAAAAAGAGACTCATTCATCACTGTGGAATCATTTGCTAGTGGATACGCTTAATAATATATATAGTTATTTGGCTTAGATGTACTTTGCTAAGCTGTGTTTGGCAACTTTTCCTCTATGGCACTGATAGGTGATAACTACTTTATGTCATGCTAATATGATGAAGCTGTTAAGTTTAGCAAGATGAAAGTAAAACTCCAGACAAATGCGGGGGTCTAAACATCAAAGTATAGTGGTCGACTTTGGTGGTCTAGGCTGGTTAATCCTTCACTGCGGAAAAACATTGACAAACTGATCTCAGAAGGCAGCATGGATATTTTGGACCTCTTGGAACTGTATCTAAATTTGTTTGAACATGTAGGGAAATACTTAAAATATTTGTTCAACAAGATAAATAATTAAATTATACATCTATTTTTGGAAATTGTAAACCACAAAGAGAATTTGTTTTGTGCATTTGCATAGAAGTCATTGGATATTTTTTTCTTGGATGAAGTAATATATTTCATTAAGACGGCATCTAGAAGATGCAAAGTTACAAGAGGCATATTTGCAAAATAAACAAAAATACAGGAGATCATTGTTTGCCCCAAAACAAAGTCTCAATCTAGGACAAGAGAGCTAATAAAATCCACAAGGTGTCCAGTACTATTTACGGGGGACAACTTTGTCCAACAAAAAGGATTGAGCAAGCATTTAGTTTGAGTAAGTGGTTTAGGGTTGAGGCGCCATCAAAACATTTCTATTCCCCTCCTTCCATAAACACCAAAAAATAGTTGCAGGGATCATAAGCCAGATCTTCTTGTTGGCCTTATCAACCTCCCAAAGACTCCAGCTCTTATGTGCCTCTCTAAGGCTCTGTGGCATGACCCAACTTAGGCCAAAAATACTGTAGAACATGTTTCATAGGTCTGTGGCTGCTGGGCAGTGTAGAAGTAGGTGACTAAGGCCTCATTTGTTTGCACTTAATGGAGGTCTGAATCTTAATCATTCAGATCTCAGACATTAAATGCGTGTGTTTTTAAAGTCTGAATCTTAATTATTCAGATTTTAATCATTAAGTGTGTTTGTTTTTTTTACTTTACATCCACTTAATGGATCTCAATAGGTCTGTATGACTAAGATCTATAACAAAGACTTAATTTCATTAAGATGCTATTATTCACATTCATTATTAACTGCCGCCACCGCCTACCGTTATCAACTACCAACATGCAACCCACCACCACCTTACTCAACCACCACCACCATACTGAACCACCACCACCACCATTATTGACTACCACCCCCCAGTATCCCCACCACCCTCGCCCATCATTCTCAACTACAACCACATACTCATCCACCTCAACTACAATAACTAACCACCCTATCACCGTCAATAATCATAGTCGGCATTGCCCACCATTATAAACTACCACCATCCACCACCACCTTCCTCGATCACATCCACCACCATCCTCAATCATAATCGCCACCACTACCAATCACCACTAGCTACTACCCGAAACCACCACCATCAACCAAAACAACCATCAACCACCGCCTCTAGTCGGCATTCACAAGCACCATCGTTAGCCATCACCACCACCAACTACCATATCTTAAAAAACTATATATTTTATTGATAGAATATTGATTAATTAGTATTTTATTTAAATTTTATGTTTTCAAATAAAGATAAATTCTATACATTCAGATGTTAACAATCAAACAATCTTAATCACTTAGTATTCAGATCTTAATACACATATGAATATTAGACATCTTAATCTTAAAAAAAAAAACAAATGAGGCCTAACTCTTTCCTGGTATCTCCTGTAAAGATAACATCTGTTGACCAGCTGAAAACCCCTTCTGTTAAGGTTATCTTGTGTTAAGCAGGCTTCATGAAGGGCAATCCAATTGAAGCATATCACCTTCACAGGTAATTTTGTCCTCCATATCAGTTTCAAAGGCCATGAGTGCAATACCTGATTCTGATTGTTAAGTTGCCTGTATCAATCTTTAACAATGAAAAGACCCTTACAGCTCCATCTCATATTGTCTGGAACATTCTCATCAATGTTGTAGGCCTCCAATCTTGCTAGCATTTCCATCAAGTCTTCCATCTCCCAACAGATCTCCTGAGATGCACATCCCACATATTATTTGCCCTGTTATGAGCAATTGCAGAATTCTTGTCCAATCATAGTCCTCCATGAGAGCAGTGTTGTTTAGCCAGTTATCCTTCCAACTTAATTTGAATTCCGCTGCCTGGCTTGAAATGAATATTCTGAAAAAATTCATTCCCCTGTTTGCTAATATACTTCCAGGGCCCCTACTCCATAGGGTGCATTGACATTTTTGGTGCTCCAATTGTCTTTAATCCCATGTTTTGCATCGATCACCTTTTTAAACTTAAAAATTAAGTCAAATGGTATTATAGAAGTTTGTGAGAATAAATTGTTCTTTAAACGGTGTCATATAGGATCCTGATATCCTACTATTTTTATTTTATATTCAACCCAAAATGAATTGGTCGTCCTTCATCAAAACTTCTGTTTTACGGGGTTCCTATTTCAATTTATGTAGGAAAAAGATTACCAGGTCCGTAGTTATGCTGCTAGGTGAATTGATTCATCAAGTTCATTTTCTGATACATCAGTGTTGATTTATCATAGAACTATGTCCAATTAGATTTGGTTACTTGGCATGGAAGCGAGCATAACAAAGTCAAATATTAGTGTCTCAGATTCTAATCCCAGCGGAGGCAAAAAATACTAGGTGATTTCTTCCTATCTATCCAAGCCTTGGTGGATAGAGTTACCTAATACCTGCTGCTGTGGCAGGTATCCCGTGGAATTAGTCGAGGTGCGCACAAGCTGGTCCGGACATCACGGTTATAAAAAAAAACACAAAAGTCAAATATTAGTATTTAGTTAATTGCTATAGCTCTTCATCGAGTATGGAACTTGCAGAATGATTTGATGATACATTAGAGTATCCTTTGATATCATCTTTCTGTGGTTACTACTTTTTATGTATTAGCAGATCCTATCCTTTATTGGCACTGTCTTCTCACTAGTATGGAAGGTTTGTTAGCAATATCCGAGTCCAGTCCTTTTTCTTTTTTCTAGTTAGAAAAATTAATTATTAGTACAAGCAAATAAGAGTACATAGGAAGCATAGGAGAGGTCCTTGAATAGGAAATATCAGAAGATATGACACATAACGCTCTAAACAACACGTGCCCACCCACCCATCCTTGTAGCATTTGATTGGTAGCTGCTTCTACCAATTTGACAACCTAAAGTTTAAGATTGACCCGCAGCATAAATATGTTGCATGTGTCATGAGATATTTTTTTTTATTTATCAGATTCTTTTATTTAGCTTGTTCAAAGATGGTTTGTATGAACCAGTTTTTTCCCTTAGCATGTATTATCTTCCATCGATGTCCTAGTCTGTTGAACAATGATCTATTTTGGACATGCGACTTTGAGAATCTGAGAATCTCTTGTTCATATCACCATACTTGTTAAAGCTCTTTGAAATGCTAACGTCCATGCGCTTGCTAATTGTCAAAAAGGCGCTTTTGTCCTCTGCTTCTTTTCTAAGAGTCTATTGCCTTGCATGTTATCCTAATTTTGGCTGTCTCTCCGTTTTTTATTCCAGGGAAAAAAAGGGAAGTGCACGCGAAGGATCACCTGATATTAGTCCCAGTGGTGATAGCAGAGACAGACTCCAAGTTGATAATCAGAGAGAAGAATCAGTTGAAAGTGTTGATCATAGGCACAGTCCTGCCCCTCCTTCACCCGCCACTGATAGACCTGCTCAGGAGCAAGATATGGAAGATAGAGATGATATCCCTGATCAACCTGTTGGAGCTGACACAAACAGTGAAGTTGTGAGAGAGGAAATGGCTTTGGATGCAAGAAGTGATAGTGAGGCCATGAATGATGAATTTTTACATTCTAAAAAGCAAAAGTTAAGTTCACGACGTGAACAATCTTCTCCGCAAGAAACTGATGGTGGAGAAGACTCCAAGGCTGGAAGAAGTAGCGAGAATAGCAAAGCCCCATCTGGAAGCAGTAGAGATTATCGCAAATTACGGGATGATGTTGAGGAGGAAGTTGTTCAAGATGGACGTTCTATGCGCATGGATAATGCCAAAAAAGCAGTTGCCAGGGACGAGGATAGAGTCCGAAGAAGAGCCTACAATGAGAAAGAAGCAGAAAAGCACCGTGGGGTAGTGAAAGGGAGGGAAGATTCTTATTCCCGTAAAGGTATTGACTCTAGCTCAGCCCATTACATTGACCGACGGAGGGAACGTGAATATTCAGAGGCAGTATGGCAAAGGAGGGATGAAGATCTACCGGGGAGGAGAACTAAAGTGGAAGAACCGCGAAAGAGAGAGCTTATTGATGAAACTGGATCCAGACACCGCAGCAAGGTGCGAGAATTTGATGGGAGTGATAGAGAAGAACGCCATTTACATAGAAAGCAGCTGGAGAGCATTACGTTAAGGCCTGATTATGATAAGGATATGGGAGCAAGGCAAAGAGACAGGGATGAGTTGAAGAGGTATGATACCTTGGATGATCGCCACAATAAAAGAAGGAAAGAAGAGACAAAACTAAGTAGGGAACATGCTGACAAGGAAGAATCCTTCCATCCGCATGGAGAAAATATGGTTCATCGAAAGAGAGAGAGAGATGATACCTCAGATCATCGAAAGAGAGATGAGCTATTGAGACTAAGAGATGATGAGCAGCACTATATCAGGCACAAAGAAGATGGAGTATTTCAGAGGGAGAGGAGTGACAGACAGCGAGAACGTGAGGAGTGGTATAGGCTTAAACAGTCCCAAGAAGAGGCACTATCAAAAAGGGAGAGAGAGGAAATAAGGGGCGGTATGCGGGCTGGGCGTGTTGCAGAGGAAAAAGCTTGGGCCGGTCATTCTAGAGGGAAAGATGAGCACAGAAACTCTGATCAGCATTTGAAGGATGTGAGGCATGCTGACCATATTAGAAGGAGGGATCGTGCTGAAAATGAAAGTCCTTCAAGGCTGAGGACCCGTGAGGATGAGAGAAGAGCAAGGCCTGATAGAGTGAGTGCACGTGAAGATCGTGCTCCCCATGCTCCTGATAACTCCAGGGTGAATGAGAAAAGACATAAAGAATATTTAAAGAAAGGTAAAGAATTTGAGGGGGATCATAACTCCCAGATTGCTTCGAACATGAACGAAGACGAACTGAATGGACGGAGAAATGAGATGGTAAGTACTTACGTCGTCTATTTTATACCCCAAGAGTCGTCAAGATTTGGTTGTCACATTGCATTTAATAATGACAATTTAGGACATTGTGTCCTTAAATACGGGGATAGCAAATTTTACTCATTTAGTAACAGATGATCTGCTAGTGGGGTGAAATTGAAAAGATCTCCCGAAATTAAGACAGCCACATTTGGTCCTTTTCTAAAACACTTTCCTAAACGAAAATAAATTACTGTCAGAAATTAAAAGCAGCCAAAAGGTAGGTTTCGCAAAAGATAATACAAGATAGTAACGCCTCAGTCCAGATGGCTCGGTCGGCTATATGATCCCTCTTTGTTCATTCCAACAACAACAACATACCAAGTGAAATCCCACGAGTGGGGTCTGAGGAGGGTAGTGTGTACGCAGACCTCCCTACCTTGTGAAGGTAGAGAGACTCCTTTGACTACTCCTGAGATATAGTGGAAACATTTTGTTATGGTGGAGAGTGGGGAGTGAAAAGACCAATGCAGCAGGGAACGACTGCATGAATCATGTTTCCGATAGACCCTCAACTGGAATACCTCTTTATTCATTTTAATCTACTAAATTCGTTTCATTCTAGTTCAAATTTTCCTCGAAAATGATTTGAAGTTTTTTTCGGAACCTAGTTTTCCCAAAAATTAAATCTAAGATGTTCTACCAAATTGAGTT